>NNCF01126910.1:76842-103603 GCA_002313205.1 Laupala kohalensis | reverse complement strand
ACAATACTCAGAATATCCTTTTCCTTCATGCAGCCAACGGGTTTGACACGACATCGAACCCATTAGGACGAGAAAAGAAAGTTTTCACTGTTTATGAGAAAAATCGGCGTCTGTCTGACATTGTTAGTGTTTTCAAAGATGACGAAGCAATACCACGCGAAAGTTTATGATGACATTACGGTGAAAACATGGATACAGATTCTGGACGATTCGAATCTGGACGATCTTCGCTACCGAATATTTTCCGTCCGTCATAAAATCTTTCGCTACCGTCATAAAATCCTAATTTCACCTCGCCAGATTGCGCCAACGCGAGATGACGGCTTGCCATCGCGATCAAAGAGGTCAAGTCTTTTATGAATGAATATTAATGACTAATTTGTAATAATTTATCTTATTCTACTTAGTTAATAATATAACATACCATTATAAGTAGAATACATTTTTATTAAGTACTTTTTAGGCATCGATAATTATTGTGTTGTTCATTCTGAAATAAACATCTCATTAACGGTAGGGTTCCTATTGCTTAGGTTTTTGAATGTTATTCATTTAGAAATGTTGAAAGATTAATGTTACTGGGAAGAAACCCGCATATTTCGCAGTTTTTCTATATATTTGAAAATTTTTGCGAAACTAGGAAGCGCTATATCTCAGTACGTTTTTATTTTAAAAACACGTTTAATAAAGTGCAAATTGTAGGAAATTTAATGCTCTTTGACTTTTGTAATGGAATGTTTTCGGCTAGAACGCGTTGTTTACGAGTTTTAAGGAAAAATCTGAAAAAAAGTCCGAAAATTTCGAAGTTTTTTGGCTGCCCTGAAGTTAGCATAAGGTTCTCGTATTGGAAAACTTGGATCACAGAATACCCACATACAACATATTAAAGGATCATTAACTTTGGACCTTTTTCCAGGTAACCCCATTTTTAAGTGCAGGGTGACTGGACAGGTTCGATACTCTAGAGATACTTGTCAAGTTCAAAGTGGCTAAAAGTCTGCACGACATGTTCACTTCATGTGAACGTGTTATTATTAACAACTTTTAAGCATTTTCATATTTTAAAAAAACGTTTCGTAGAGAAGGGTTGGTTTTTTTGGAAAATTCTCTCACAACAATGCGAATTATGTAACGATCTGCACAGCTTGCATAAATTTGGCATACGTTAGAAAAAATTGAACATGTATATAAAGCTCGTATAAGCATTGATTGTGAGTTTGGATGTCCTCAAAAGCAAGTTTTGAAGTGACTTGCACTTTTCTGTAGCGCTAATTTTAAGACAAAATTACTATTCTTGCGAACTGAAATGTTTCGAATCGTGCATCTCACTTGTTTCCAAAAGCATCCTTTTCATACCTACCTTTTAGAAAAATTTAATTTCTTTGACTATAGACGCTTTATTGATAGAAAATTGAATAAAACAAAATTAAGAAATGTAACACATTATTAATCATTTGTTGTTGTTTTTGTAGTTTCGTGCCTCATGAAGTCTACGACCGATAAATAATGGACAGGTACAGCTTCCAAGGAAACTGTAGTGTAAGAAATCTGTATTTAAGTATATATTACACATTTGCCATCAGTTATTAGCTATTAATCTTTTTTTAACGCCACGCAATATGATCAAAATATATAATTTGTTGAACCAATACGTAACTTATTTTGTAAAGTTAGAAGAGGTGATTGGGAAGGTTTCAAATCCTAATCTTCACATTCTTCTCATAACAATGTAATTTGTAATTTTTCGGGAAATGTTATTTGAAGTTTAATAAACATTACTTTGTGCATTATCCTTTTCATGTACCGAAAAATGTGAAATCAAGAGAAAGATTTGTACTGGCTAACTGGTTGACTGTCAACAATAAATGGATTATCCCAATAAAATAAAAAAATCATGGAGAATTATTTGTTATATCTAACCGAACCTCATTGTATGTAGGCAATATGGAGGTAGAATTTTCATTATAACTAAATAAGAGATATTATATCTATAATATACAATAAAATATATTTGATTACTGCACGTTCGGCAGACATGAGTGTAAACACATAAACTAGTCCTCTGCTGCTTCCCAAGACGAGAGATTTCTTTGCTTGTCGACTGTGTGCTGGAGTTGAAACATTGAGAAAAGTAGTGCGAAACATTTTAAATATATGCCAAACTTTAAAAATCTAATTTGTGAAATCAGTTGTGGTAATTTTGGGGTACTTCATATTAAGAGAAATTCGGGAAATATAAAAAAGTTTCTACACTCAGGAAGCATATCAGCTGTGTTGACAATTGTTATTTGGGGTTCTCACTGACAATTGTTATTTAGTAGTTTTTTTTCAAAAAAGTAAAAAAAATAATTAAGTTATCTCTTAGCATTTTTTTCGTGAGTGGCTGTTGGGAGCTCGGACGGCTGGGAGGCCGCGAAAGAAACGCGTTTTATTTACAGCTTACGTCCGAGACCCGGGAAGCCGTGTAGAGGGGACCTCAAGGCGGTGGCGCATGCGCGAAGTAGCAGACGAGAACTCAACTAACCTTTGCGCGGAGAATCGTAATACCTGTATTTCTATTTTCTTTCATCCAAAGCCATAGGTTCTCGAACACGTTAAACAACGAAACCCTATTTCTGAACGAACTGGCAGAGGAATCACCCCAGAAAATATCATAAAATAAATCAAAAAGACTTTTAGGTATCATATAAGAAACAAAAATTTGAATAAAGTAGTTTCTGTCGTAGAGTGAATAAACAAAACTTGTTCGAAATGTTATACTGTATTGTTAGAAATTTAAGTTTCAAGCAAGGTATTCATTACAAAGTTGTGAGATGATTTCTTAAATAAGGCGCATATGAGACATAGTTACTGAATTTTGAAAGCATTAAAAATTTGAACTTTTTTATTTGACAATTACTACGGTGATCATGTTTGGATTACCATTTGCTAACTAAACTATCGCGTTATATAGCGTCGCTAATCTAATGATACAAACATGTTTGTATACATCCAGAGGTGGATTTACAAGTTTGGCGCCCCTAAATATATGGACCTTTTAGTGTAGATATTATATATCTAAATTTAGTTATTTACTTATGATTTTTATATGTTATTATATATTTGCATACATTTTTATTGTTTATATTTATTAATGATTTGTATTTTTGTTTTTGTTATTAATATATATTATTATAAGGTACAAAGTAGTATAAACATATTTACATATGATGTGGACTTACAATATTAAAACAAACAACTTAAAATTATAGAATAGGCTTAATAATACTATTAAATTAGAAATATTGCTAATTTTTTTCGTCTCTCATTTTTGGTTGCCCCAAAATTCTTGCACCCCTAGGTAATTGTCTATATTGCCTATATACATCTGCATTGAATTGGAAGACCCGCGTTATAATAAATGCAGGCGTTCATGCAGTGGTTCCACATACTCTACTTTGTGAACGCGGATCTAGCAAGTCCACCAATATTATTAAAAGTAATTTTACAAGAATAAAGAGGGCAACTAGATCAAAAACTTCCTTGTACATCCTCCATTCGCGCCGTATGGGAAGTGCCAAAACTACAAATAGAACCACAAATGTGACTATTACGTCCCTGAAATGATTTAAAAATCAAAATCTACGTAAGAAAATATCTAGGGATGAACTTGCAGTGATGAACATATGGGTCATATGAAAATAGTTTACCATAATAAACTATTGAACAATCCTTTTATCTTCCAAATCTCTACACATACTGGATTCGAAAACTACATACATAAATTTAGTTATTTACTTGTTATTCATTTGGTTCATATCTATTATTATAAACACTAAACCTGAACCAGTTAAATAATGACTATTTGAACTAGTAGAATTTAGACCACTGTAAAGCTGTCACGGTTAACTGACAACCAATAAAATTACGATAAAGTTGAACTCCAAGAAACTGTCATGGCGGATTTTGGTGACAGCAAAACACTTGTTCATTTCGCCGTTTATTCCGTTTCAGTGACGAAGAAAGAAAACGTGGAACCACATTTTCTTTGTGTGCCGCGTGTTCTTACCACTAAATGTAAATTAGTGAAGGAAACAACTAACCATTCTATTGTCTGTATTGAACTCAACTGATAAAATGTATGCTTTCTACTAACGAAATATGGAACTACTACTTCTTTACGGATGCAAATCATTTTCTAATAAAATAATTATATTCTTTTATCTTTAAAGAATCTACACAGACTGGATTACGAAAATGAAATCCATATTCAGAGAATTACTTCCAAATATGATTAGAGTTGACATTTCTTATATAATTTGATTTGTATTTAAAATTCTTCATTTTGTATTATACCTTTTCCTCTAAAACATGAACATTTCGCTCATTTAGTCGACACCCTCTCACTCATTAAAATACACAGAAATCCAACAATATAAGTCATTAAAAAATATCCTAATTATGAGGATAAAATGAGAAATTTCATGATTGTTAATATTTTCACGAAAGAATCAACATTTAATCTAATCTATCTTTGCCGCAACGCGTTGTATCTCTGCCCCTCAGACGCATGACCACACCTGCTGATTCAACGATCCCTCTTATAGTTCAGTTCCATCATAAACTGCATTGCATATAACTTTACTGATTAAGAACGCATTGAATATTGTGTCAAAATAAAAACCGTCGAGAAAAAGTACCCTGAAGTTTTGAAATTCGGTTAAACCTAAAGTGCACTGCTGCACTATCGGGTACAAGCGTATTTAAGCTATGCTTCAACGATATAGAATCTAAATTATTCGTCAGATGGTCTACATAGTTCAGGAAATTCACGAATGTGAGTTATATATGTTCAACGACTGCGTTTTAACAGGTTTTTTAACTAATCTCTAATTAGCTTCATAATAGTTTAACAGTAAGTGGAAATATTGTGGTGACACTTATAATTTGACTTCATTCTAAGCGGTAATGGACAAAACTATTATAGATCATGTTGTATTTGCGGCGGAAGTAATGCCAATCTTTGCAATATTTTGAAATTACGAATACAAATTAATTTGATCATGAAATAATATGAGAACATCATAAAAAAACGATTATCATATAATACCACAATATCGTTAAACTGTACTTTCCACGAGTTAGGAAGAAGATGTATGTTTTCACGTCAAGAATTTAAAATTACAGCGTCGTTATATCAACCCTCCCAATGACACTTCATCTTTATCGTGCTTTACCGAGGTTCAACGAGGTTACTCATTAGATAGTAAGTTATTGATAAATATGTTGAAAATGTGCCAATTTGGTGATAAGGAAAACAAGGAAAATATTGAGTTGCATAATTTTGCTTCAAATACGTGAGCTACGGTGAGAGCTATTTTAATACGTATATTTATTATATATGAAATTGCAAATCCAAAATTGGAGGAAAAGTGCCGGTGATAAGAAAGTTATTGAACAGGTCAAGACTCACAGCGAGTTGTAGCGCCATTTATGAAGATGATTATATATGAAAGCTTATATGATACATTAGTATGGATTTATATTATTAAATTATGCATGAGAGCTATTCTATGAGTTCTATCATCGTTCGTCATCTCTCAACCCTCGTCAAATCTATGCAACTCTGAGGAAGAAACGTTCTCTACCTTTATCCAAGAGGGATTAGAAAAAAGGGGCAAAATCCAAGGTGAAAGTAGTCGGAATACAATATATTAAGAACGTGTACCACCCAAAAAACTTCGATTCCGCAGTTCTCAAATACGAATACCGCAGCTTAGGAAAATACGAATACCAAAATAAAACGATAAAAATTACGTCGTAAATAAAATTCCCTTGGAATACAAAATATTACATACAGTGAATGAAATAAAAGAAGATATACATTAACTCCGGCTGCGGAAGCCTATGTTTACTCGAGAAAAGTTAGTTTGATTGATGAAACTGATCATGAGAATAGAAGTCCGCTCTGTAATGTATTCCTTCCGCTGATCGGACATTATTCATGCTGGATTTTGTATTTTGAATGAAATCTATGTATTTTTATGTAGAATTCATGTTATACAGACAAATGGATATACATGAGAATACATGAGATATACAAGAAATAAATCCATAAAATGCTTATTAAATGTCTTTATCTCTCTGTTTAATTGACAGTCAACGACAATTTCAATAAAACATTCCAAAATTATTCATTAAACTGAACTTACTTAACAACAAACATGTCCACTAATATTACATGCGTACTTTCATTCTTTTCCTTAATATATTTTCATACCTATGATCATGTGTTAACAGTCCGGAGCATTCAATGTCAAATTAGATCGGATTTGTAAAATATCACTAATTTCAATGATACTCTTGTAATTTATTTACTTAGTTAGTTTGAGAACTTTAGGCCAAGGAACTATCGTAAACATATAAATAAGCTGTAGTATCTTTTAATTATTTCACCTGATTTCTTCGTAAGTTGACCGTTGAGCTGGCGTCCTCTGATTTCCTTCCCGTTCAACTTGAACAATGTATTTGTGCAATGTGCTTGTGCATTTGTTTGTCTAGTCTTTTTCATTCGTCGTCCCCGACTGAACTTTGTGTTATATCAACCACTTGGAGTTTTAGATATTAGTATGAATTAGTATTTTTGGTGTGTGCATGATTAGTAGGTCACTTATACAAAAACACACTTTAACTCGGAAAAGATAGGAAATATTTTAGAAGGGTGTACGGAATTTCTTTAAACTGCTTCCTCATTGCCATTCATTTAAAACAAAAATTAAACAAATCGGATGACAGAATAATGGTGTCAGCATGACCCATAGCTCATCCTCCATCTTTAATGGCGACTTTAGGTAAACCCGAATAAATTTGGTGGCTATGTTTTTATCACAGTGTGTCACGAGAATTAAAAACAAACATTATCCGTACATTAAGGGTCTGCACTAGAATAAAAGAAAGCTGCGCGGCAACGCACACGCATCACACTCTATACCAAATTTCGTATTTTGAATATAATATAATTAAGGAACTTATTTTATCTTAAATATAATGAAATAAACTCTGTTTTGAGGGTCATTGATAAAAATTAATAATGTACAAATAAATATGACTCGTATTTTTAACTATGAAAACATTTTTCACTTAAAAACTGATAGCAACATCTGAAAGAGCGTAAAATATGTACGGCATTAACTACGAAAACCCTGTAATAAAAATAATATCACCTAATTCTCGAAATTTTTGAAAGAAAGTTCCACTAAAAATTGTTTTAAATAATAAAACAAGAACTCTTAGATGTTTTAGGAGATAACGCGTGGAATTGTATCATAGGAAAAACCATTTAAATTAGTGAGAATAAATGGTTTGAAAAATAATGACCTGTAAAGAAAAAGTCTGAGAGCTCAGTATGTATCAATTTCTTATGTTTAAGAATCTCCAGAAACGTAAGACAAACAGTAATGATGTACTTACCCCTTTCTTTTGTTAAAAATCAACATTTATTTAATAATTATTTTCAAAATGTTAAAATATAATGCAATACATTGTTGTGCATGTGGTTAGAGTGGATGGTTACAGAGCCAAAAGTTCCAGGTTTGAATTTTCTCTTGTGCATGGATGTTAGTGTACGAAACACCGCAAGTCACTTAACCAAATACATATTCTTGATATTCATCTGGTAGGCCCCAATACGTGGTCGTAAAAACTTGACAATACCAAAATTACCACGATATTGCTTATAGAGAATACAAAACAAGATATGAAGAAAAATAAATAATGATTTTTGTAACATACTTTCATTTCTCAAAAGAATCCTATTCCAATTGATTCAGGAGAAGTTATTTGAATTTTCATTGTTCACTAAATACTTGTAAAAATTGGAAGAAATTTCAGCTATTACTTGTGACGTTTCTGTATCGTACTATACAAGAGAAAACCAAAATCTTACCAAATTTTTAAATCAAGAATGCTGTAGAAGTATAAGCAAAAGTTACTGATACTTGCGGATACAAATATATAGTTGACACATTTTGTCTTACTGGAGGAAAACGTTGCAAAAATTCGTGATGAAGACTGCAGGAAAATGGGAAATTAAGAACTTTTTCAATAATTTTATACAGTATATTTTTATTAATAATAAAACTAAACAGTTCCTACAATATGTGCATTTTCATTTTTTTTACATTTTAAAAATTATTTAAGGTATAATTTTAATTATTAATATCATTATTATTATATGTAATTTATTCAAGTATTGTTTTTCTAAGTAAAACAAGTTGAGTTACGGAAAAATTATGTTTAAAGCGATTGTGTTTATTTCCTCGTCAAAATTGTCTCCAAAATAATTTGGTGTGCTGTACTCCATTAGAATTTGAGCTTGATAACTAAGTTTTTTGAAGAAAAATGTTTCCTATTTTTTACAGACAACTGGTTGTGTTCCCGCGACTTCACTGACGTCGCGGGTTATGATTTTCGTACGTACGTTAGTAACCATTTTTGAATACTCATTGAAAATGTATCACACATTTAAATGTCGTAACAATTATGAATCAAACCACGCATGATGAACAAAAAAAAGAACTTAACCAACATAGAAAGAAGCTTAATAAATTAATTGGCAACGCATGCTTTAAGAAAATGGAGGACAGTTGACATTAGGTTCTCCAACAATATTCACAATGTAAATGTAATAACATTTTCAATTTTTTTAAAGATTGTTGCTAATATTTCGGTTCCAAAGTACATTATTAACCTTATTCAATGTCAAACCTACGAACCATGAGTATTGTTTATTTGTTTCCTGTGATGAAGGTTTTATGTTTATCCGTGTCCAAAATTGAAACTCTTTGTTTATATAGTGGTACGATGTGCCGAACCGCGACGCGACAATTTACAATCGTACCTTCAATACGTTGCTAAACGAATTGCTTGATTCGGCAGCAACGAAAAATTATTCGATTTGTGTGTTAGCTTATTTTCCTCCACTTGTTCATACGTAGATTGCAACTGATTTTTTGACAATAAAGTTTATTCATTTATTATGTTTCTCTCACTCAAAGAAATGCCTTTTTTTTGAATGATAAGAACTAGAGTCCCGGAACTTATCGAACACTGTAGTTTTCCATTGACACTTGTTCTTTTATTCAAACAAAGAAGTGCAGGTTCAAACAAAAATTATCAGTGTATTTTGTGTACACAAAAATGACTTTTCACTTTAATAATTAGTTGAAAATTTTTCATTTCTAAATTGGATTTATCCATCCCAACATGTTGAATTTCGTAGCCAAGATTTGACTCATTCGTATTGGAAACTCTTTAATACAAATAATGGTTATAATAATGGAAACTATATATGAGTAAATGAAGAAAGGAATTTAATTACTTCACACAACAAAACAGAACCTTACCTCTCGGCATTCATAACGACCGAAGAAAGTTTCTGTCAATTGGACGAGGAAGACGATAGTAGTGTGAAACGAAAGAGAAACGTAATTTACAGTCGAAACACACTACCGGGTGCCAATCAACACATTCCTGACACGATGGACCATTGCCAGCAGCGAAAGGAGTGGCAACCAGCAGCAACAGCAAAATATTACTTAACTATCCTATGTTTACATTAAGCACGATTTGTTAAACTGAAAGACATTTATGTAAATGGGACAGCACAAGAAAGGATAACGCCAGTTTCTTAAGCACACGATTCAAATTACGACTGGGAAGAATATGGTCAATCAGNCTGGGAAGAACATGGTCAATTAAAAAATGAGAGAGGGTTAAGAGATTTCTGGAGACTGGCCGCAGCAAATCATATGGTAAATGTAGAGCCAATGTCTCAGATTATACAATGAACCAATAACCTAATTTCTTCCAAAAAATGTAACAGAAGAAAGTAAATTCGTTACACTGAACAGGAGACAAGAAAAAAGAGTGAAAACTAGATTCGAAGATGAGTTGGAGCAAATGTCATAACTGAGTTTCTCAGTAATTACGACAGTATGAATGAATCAGATACTGTGAAGCAAAGTAAGAAAGATAGAAAAGTCATGTACTACATTGTTATGAGCATCTAAATCCGACCTGATAACAATTAATATCTTGAGAGTCACTGTTATCCCACTTACCTTTCCCGGACAAATGTCCTACCTAATATAATAATAATAACTATAATAGAACCCCTGCTGCTTCCCCTAATATCTCGAGTTCGATTCTTGGCGGGTCAAGAAAAATGTGCAGCTTTTCACTTCTGTTTTCACTCAGTTCATATAGCTATTTGCTATCGAAAAATTTACCTTTTACAGCTTATCACAGAAGTTATAAGGCAATCTGGATTCCATCTGGACGCTGTTCCTCCCCCCTCTAAATGTTTAACAATATGTCTAGTAGAATAGTCATAACGCCTTAGAATCAAGGTCCGTAATTGGCCGATACGAGAAATACATACATACATACATACATACGAGGGCGTACTGAAAAGTACAGCCTCCGAATGTTTTATGTGAAAACTCTTAAAGCTTTTCAAATAAAACAAACTTCATTAACACTCTACATCTTTATTCTTCATGTCTACATATTTATTTCTCAACATAGTCAACCTTGATACGAACACATTTCTGCCAACGATCGACCTCCATGTGTGGACGAACTCTTCGAATTCGTGCTTTCAGTTTTCTGAGAGTCTCGCAGTACCTTGCAGAGTTTACAGTGGTTCCTTTAGGCATGAATTCCAAACGTACCACGTCTTGAACATCCCAGAACACTGTGAGCATGACTTTGCATGCTGATGGTATGGTCTTGAACTTTTTGGTGGTGATCCTTTGTGGCGGAACTCCATTGATGCTCTCTTGTTTTCGGGGCCAAAATGGTGAACCCAGCTTTCGTCACCTGTCACAATGTTGTTAAGGAACCCATCACCCTCACGCTCAAGACGCAAAAGAAATTGTCGACTGATGTCCTATCTCCTCTGTTTCATGTCAGGAGTAAGCATTCGAGGCACCAACCGTGCACGTAGTTTTTTGTACCGCAGTTCTGCAATGATGGCCTGCACACGCTCTCGTAATATGCCACACTTACCTGAGAGCTGTTCCTGTGTTATCCGACGATTTTCTCTGATGAATTCACCAACCCGATTCCGATGAGTCTCATCAGTAGCCGTACACGGTCGTCCACTCCGAGCACTGTTGCACACGTTGAGGTTAGCACCACCCTTTTCTTCCTTACGAGCACGAACAACCCAACGTCGCACATTTCTAATGTCGATACCGCACACAGCTTTCATTCTTCTATGGATTTAAATTTGAGGTACGGTTTTTGCGGTTTTTGAGCACACTGTTTCTCATGCACAGACATGCACCGTCATGTTACACGCTACAATTCTATCGTATCTAGCGGTAGAGGGTTGCAACTTGCGTCTGCGAAGTGGGAAAGTCGACCGAGTAATATGCATGACATGTAATACCTCAACCAATATTGAGAACTGAATAAAAATTTCGGAGGCATTACTTTTCAGCACACCTTCGTACATATATATAATAATAACAAATTCAAAAATGTTCCATCTCCTGGAGAATAGAAGTGTAGATGCACCTACCGGATATGTTCTAACTATGATCCCTATCTCATAGGATACATGACACAACATCACTGTGACTTGGGCTTCGGTGGAAGGAGATGAAGAAATATTTTCAACCCCCTCCCCTTCCACAACAACCTTCGTAAGAAGATTTGTGAACAAAGATCAATAATTTGAGCGATAATTTTAAGTCAGGTGTTCAATTATGGTGCCCGGTCAATTCGACGTCCAGAGCACGTACTCCTGCCCCCCCCCCTCGAGGAAAATGTTTTGACTATTGGTAGTACTTTTAAGGTTCCACGAACCATATACTCACACGTATTTCCTTTTTCTCAGCCGAGAACTTGCAGGAAACAATACTAACGTTTTTGCGTTTATTGCGTGTTAGGTGTGCTTGAGTCGCGTATACATTAAATATTACTCGTTCTACAGCTCTAATTTTTACATCAATAATTTTTTTAAAATTTATTACATCTATTTACACAAGAATAAGTGAATTGTATTTTACTTTAACACTGCTCTAAAATAATACATCCCTTCCAAATCATGGTGGCTTTCAAAAAGAAAAGAAACCAATCTAACAATACAATTCGAAATAGCCCCCGATAGGAGATTATGTACGTCAGAATACATGAATTTGATCCAGGGATCACCAACATTCAATTTGTGACATTAGTAACTCAGCTAATTGATTTCAAAACAGTAAATATTTCAAAGATAGGAAATAAAAATTAAATGATTAAATTCATGGAAATTATCGAAAAAAGGTTTTAAATTAATTTTTGATATGTTAATCGTAAATTACTACATAATGAATATATCTTATTTCGTTGTTGAAAAATTATAGATTCTCGAATTTGCGTTTGTATAGAAAGCGATAAAGAAAATTCCATGATGTATATTAACTATCCCGAAACAAAAGTATCTCAGTATAAATTAAAAATCCGAATATAATCATTGTCCATGTATAAGCGAATTAAAATAAACTTCCTCGACTACATGATCCGAGAGCTATCTAACGAGATCAATTTTGTAGTTTTACGACCATTCACCATAGATAAAACCATAGTTCATAATTTCGTACGTTTTAGGGTCGATTAAAAAAAAATTAAAAATATTTTTACGAGACATTTGTCAAGGGAATGTTAACAGGGAATGGTTTCAATTAAACTGATAGTTTCTCATCTTATATATTTTCAAAATACGAAATGCGTTGAGAAACGTCAAAAACACACACATTCTTGGTTATACCTACAATAGAAAGCACCTAGTCTGATTAAACGGTTTGCTTCATATTGATCATCACAGAAAGGAAAACTAAATTTTGCTTTACCTAGCTTTCATATGAGTCTTCTGGATCAGTTTCTATTCAAGAGCAAAGCGGGATATCTAAACTTTACGACAGGGGAAGTTGAGGAAAATCCATCACAAAGATGATTCACGGTTTACATGCTACCTACCTTGACATAACAAATATTAGCTGGAGCTGCGATAGAGCGAGATAATTCTAGCGGAAGATTCAGGCGTGCGGTGACGCTTCGATGTGATTCATCGTTGATGGAAATGGCGAGTGCCGACCCACTCGTCAGAAGTTCAGTCACTCTAAACTGTGGCTATCGCTTCACGGAACTGTACAGCTCCTAGGCAGCGGGGGCCGTGACCAGGATTTCTCCTACGTGCCCCTCACGCTCCGATACTCATCACCTATGATGTGAATACCCACGGTTGCATGTGTCTCGCTACGCGAATCTAAGAATGTTATTTGGCTGTTACCCTCCATTCTTTGAACTCGGTCATTTAATTTTACACGCCAAATTTCAGTTTTTTTTATCGCATCACCTTCAATTGTTTGTGTAAAAAATGTATGGCATGCTGGATCCACCATTATAACGTCAGCGAAACAATCTCGTTTGTAAAGGAAAACCTCTTTCTAGTCCCGTTTTGTTTTGTCTTGTGAGCTAATAATGTACGACTAAGATTGAAGTTCTTTCAATAACGCAGGAACGAAATGATATTAAAACTACTTCTAGTTTTCCCGATTTATCTAAAGTACGTAGTTCGACAACTGAGGCATGAAATCAAAAAAGTTCTAAGGGCCAAAAATCATTCTTTTTGTTCTTCTTAACGCCAACGCATTGGTAGAAGGTCTAAGAACCTTCATATAGTTTAATTGCTATGACTTTCAAAAGACAGTGTGAGTATATATTGCGTCGCGAGGCTAACCTGAATTATGCAATAACAGTCGAGGAAATAGATTTATATTTTTAAAATATTTTTTCAATAATTTGTCATAACGTCAGGCAAATTGATGGTTATAAGGCATGACAGATACGAGATGTGTTTGAGTCCTATTCGTTGTACATAGAGCGTAACACATAGAACATTATTCATATTTTAATTACTAGGCACTTACAACGGTTTCAAAAGAGTACCTCTCCATATTATTTGGCATTACATTGGTTTCAACCTTAAGGTAGTATGAACAACTGTTATGAAATGCCATAAATTGTTTTTATGAAAGAAAAAATTAGTATTTATCAAGTTCTCGAATAAAATTTGCACCTTTTGGGGCTAATATTTGAATAAAACCTTCTCAAATTTGTATGGACTCACTATGCACTTATGTATAGTCTTTGAAGAGACTATTTTTAATGCATTCTAATGTAATTCTCATTGATATTGGTACAAAATATATCGAATGAGTCATAAATATAATATAACAAAAAACAGAAAGAAATTTGCCTTGCCTTTCCGGACAATTAAGAAAGTAATTCAACAAAACAATCGCAAAACTAGAGAACTCTAGTCAAACTTGAGACCGCTATTCAAATACAATGTTTCAATTTAAACGGTGTTATCCGCAGCGTTTGAAAAAAACAAATTCATTAATTTTTGTTTTATTGATTATTTTGTTGTAAATAGAATAGATAACATTAATAAATGTTTCATAAATAGTTATGTACTCTTGACTAACGCATGACACATTTCAACTAACTTAAATTTGGATAAAATTTAATTTTTTGGAAACACCATCAGCTGCAACATCAAACAAGTAACATTTTTACATATTCTATCAATTTTATGAGTCTACTGTAAAAATGTTTTTGGTACTTATGACGTTCTTCATTTACATGTCTCAATTGTACTTCGTTGCCAGATGTCTACTCATCTGTGCACAGGAAGTAATGATACTTCGTTACCTTCTCGTTTTTCCCATCAAAATATTATAAGATTGGAACTTTCCCAAATAACTATAAAAGTTCTCCTTAAGCTAACATTTTTTCTCAATCCGAAAGAGCATACATACAAAATTAGGTTCAGATTGGTTAAACTATGTCGATTTGACGAGAGAATATTTCGTGGACTAAAAAGCAAATAAAGAAAAAATTCTCAACTGAAGACTCGAGAGAAGTTTCTGTTCCAGATTTCAACTTCATAGTTTCTGTTCTTTTTCCCAAGACCGTCTTTCTGTTCCTATACTCTTGATATTTACAGTCAGAGGAGGTACATTCATCTGAAGAGAATAATAATCTCCATTCAAAGGAGAAACCACTTCAAAATTCGCTTTAAAAACAGGGAAAAGATGTAACAATGAACGCCAAAGACTTATTAATGAATTTAGCATTCATATGAACTATAAACTATTAAAAATGAATGGAATGTATATAATTCTGTTTTCTATCTAATGAGACATTTCTCTCACTCACATAAAACTGCGATATATTTAAAAAACTCATTTAAAATTATCCAAAATTAACCTTACATTATACAACGGACAATGTTTTGATATACGTTTGCGAATATTTATTTATTTATTGGAGCTTTAGGGCTCGCCAACAGCTCCTAACTGCGGTTACAAAAGCACTTGTTAAAATTTTCTAATGATTGTGACCAAACCTCTCTGTGGTTTTCACTAAATTAATACTGTCTAATGAATATAGTCGCAATAATTTTTTTTTTTAATATATGGTAGGATGTATTTATTCTATTTTAATATTACAAAAATATGTTTCCCAGAATTACACGTATATAATTGTTAACATTTCTATTTCCTAACATAATGTTGTGTAAATGAATCTACACAAATTTTAAGGAGGAACAACTAAGATAAAGATAATATATTCAGAGAACAAAAAATATTCATAGTATTGTTACTGTTGTGATTTGATATTTAATGCTAAATGAAACAGCTGGAAAAAGAAATATCTTTTAGAGTATTTTTTTCCTCATTACCTCCTCGTTATCCGTTATACCAACAAGATAAAATCGTATGTCCAACGTAATGTAACATCAAATATTGTTTTCACAAGTACGTTTATAATAAAATAATTGTATTAAGTATTCTCGGTTCTATTTTTTCGATTTCAAATTGTAAAATTTTGGAACATGATCTGTAAGGATAGGTTCCTATGACACATCACACTGAAAATGTAAATAACATTCACTGTAGATGAATGAAAAACAGTGGACCACATTTCATGAAGGTGGAAGGAGAAATCTCCACTTCGCTCCTTTCACATTGGAATTCCTCGAGAAATTCTCTTCTGACTGGGGACAGATGATGTACTTCATCATATAAGAGGTAAATTACTATTTTGTCATTGTGTAATTCGAGACAAGGCCGTGAAAAATAATTGTTTTGAAACATCCATGTTACACTATGAGATCACACACCGTTTATCCATTAAAAGACCAAATAATCAGTCACATGAGCGCTAATAAAGTAAAATTCTACATCATGCAGAGATCCCTATTTCGAGCCCGAGGCGCAACGGCGGCGCGGCGTCTTCGATCGCGGAGCGGTAGCCGGGCGTCGGTGCGACGCCCCTGGCGCGAGGCCAGCTTTGCGTGAGTCTTCGACTTGAAGACTCAGGTTCGAGACCGGCGCGAGGCAAGACATCCAAGACGCGTCGAGGCTCTGCTGCCTACTCACCCGTGATGCGTGTTGAACGCGAGATACGCGTAGGGTTTCATGTCAACCAAAGACTTCGGCATGCCGCGTTGGTGGTGGCGGGGAGGCGGCGGTGGCGGAGCCGACGGCGGCGGCGGGACGTTCGAGGGGCGATCTCTCGCTGTTCTGCCGCGTCGGGGGCAGCGGCGCGGTGTCGGGGGCCGACCGCCGCCGTCGCCTCAGCCGCCGCTGACGCTATTTCGAGCTGCGGGGACTGCATGCCCGCGTAAGCTGCCAAGTCGTCCGCCGCCGCCGCCGTCACCTCCGCGCCTCTGGCGTTACTACGACGACTGTCTCCGCTACGAGCTCATGAGACCTCCACCGGCGCGACCGCCACCGCCACCGCCGCGTCGCCGCGCGGCCCCCACGCCGCCGCGACCCACCAGCAGTGTCGCTTGGGATGTGGGTGACGGAGACAACACATTCAATGCTCACAATAGATCTATTTTCAGAGACACTTTTTCTCCTCTGAAAACTGTCCCAAAAGAAGATCGTATTCAAACTTTCTTGTTGAGATGTTTTGTGTTGTATATTTTGTGTGAAATATTTGACTAGATAAACTAGGAAATGAAATGAAGCTTCTGTTCTATAGTATGAACGTTTAATTGTATTTAGCAAGAATATTTTATTTACCTTGATAATTCGGCACATTCTACTTTCTCTCATCTGCTAGGATTCTAGGCAAATTTCATTCGTTTTCACATTTAGTATTTACAGGGAATTTTATGTGGTCTTCTTTGAATGGAGATTCTTATTCTCGTCAGGTGAATGTATATTATAATTTGTATCTTTGTTTGTTCTTTGATTTGTTTTTTCATCAGCCTAATTTAAGCACACTACGACATAATGATATTTCATTACACCGTAAAAATTTGATCATTCAAAAGATTGGGAAAATGATTTAATTTTAGATCGGGAGCCAAATTATTATAAACGAATAATTTAAGAAATGTTGCACATAAAATTTTAGAAAAATATATTAAATTTTCTAACAGACACGGATAACTTATCTAAAATTTATACTTGTTTAGATTGATTATCTGCTTTGATGGTTTGTTTTTTTTCAAGTTATTTATTTTTTCTATGTCATTGTTTAATTTGTATATTGTGTTTAAATTGTCTTCAACTTGTTACCAAGATATACGAGTATGAACATTTGTTTATATAACCAAAGACATATTCGCCTGACAATGGCAGGAATCTCTGCTGAAACATTGTGAGATAATAAATAATTATCTACAGAAAAAGGTCGGTTTTGTATCGATATAAAGATATTTTTATCTCAAATTTCTTTACTCTATCCTTAAGAGGGATTTTGAAGAAGAGGTGTAATTCCCTCTTTAGAATTATATTTTGAAATATAAACAGAGAGAGCTAAAACACTCCTTTATTCATTTCTTGAAAAATGTGTTGATATTATGCGACATTTGCATCGTGTTTCAGGGTGTAAGGAGATAATTGAACCCATCTTTTTCAAAGATCACTCGATTAGGATGGTTCAATACGTAATACTATACTGATGAATCTGACTTAAGAATTCACATTATATTACTGAAATTCGAGTAAGACATGTGCATGCAATATGAGACCGGCAAGAGGAGAGAGGAATGCAACGCCGCGGGACATTGCTTAAACGGACTTATCTGTTTCACAAACAATACATGACGAATTATTTATCAGATCTTCCGCAATAAAAACGTGTGTTGAGTATAGGCCGAAAGTAGCTATCACTTTTACGACAAATTTTACCGCAGTAAAATTAAAAACAAGTGTTATTTTATTGATTATGATCATTCAAAAGATCGTTTAATTCCAAACGTCGAAGAACTTGGCGGGAAAAAAGTGGAACAACGGGAGAACAAAAATTGTAACACTTCTTCAAGCTGAAAATACAAGAAGCAGTGCTACACGTCTAGAATCATGAGGATGGAGAGAACTAAAGGGGGACCAATTGAAGTTAATCGACGGGCAGAGATGATTACCCACAACTGATCTCAGACACACGCATGAAGTGTGTGACGAACAATAAAACTTTTATTCATTGGGATACTGGAAGAAAAAGACTTCAAAACAAACTTGTAAGTAAAAACAAAACTTAACTGATGTATATTTGTCAAATATTTCTCGGGATTTATTTATGAAAAGGATGACAGAAGACAATTTAATACTCTGTTGTTAACATTTATGTACATAGAAATGTACAATAATTAACATTTATTTATAAAGATGTTTAATAGATCCTAGTTCATACATTTATGTTATATTTTAATAATGGAAGGCGTTAAACAAGACGGAAGAAATAATCCAGTATTGGAATGTAATACATTATTTACTCGACATTGAATGTAAATCGAATGTAGTATGTATTTATAACAATTTTATGAGGAAAAATTATCCCTTTCATGGCAAAATTTACTTAATTTTTAATATAAATATTTAAAACAAAACTACTTTACTGATACAAATTCAACATATTAAACATATGAAATAATTTGCTTTTAGAGATTTTCAAAATTTAATTTCAATCTCCATCTCCTTTGAAACGAAGGGTCAATTACATCAAGAGAAATGTTTTGGTGAAACTTCTCAAGATTGTGAACATAGTGAAGACGATGTTTCAATCTGATTCGTTCTACTTTTATTATTAGATTTGCAATTATTTTTACGGAATGTCATGGGAAAGTTCTACAACGATCATTTGAACATATTCTGGTGAAAATTTACCAGGGAAAAGTGTTGTAGTTAACCATATTTGTGATAAGTCATTGAATGTTGTTAAATATTTTCTACGAGTACAAATACTTTGAATCATTTTGTTAACATTGCTGACGATTTTCCACGTTATCTTGGGAACATTTCCAATGAAATTTAGTTTTTTTACAAAGATTTCGTTGTCCCAACTTTGCCCCGATTTCTTCGTTAGATTCACAGCTTACTTTTCTCGGAGTAGTTTCTTTCAATAATTGCTCATTGTTTCTTAAACTTACCAAAAAACTCCGGTACAATAAATTATAAAGTTTTCTCGCAGTCGGATATCGCCTTTTCCCAGTATTCCTCACTAATTTTATATAATTTTGCCCTGAATAATTCAGAAAGAATTCCTATTTTGAACTGGGAAGTGGTGATATGTGTTCAACCTTATGATCAATTAATTATTACAAGATGTTACAAGGTTGAAGAGATTTTTATTATGAGTAAAATGCTTTCTCAGTCACATTACAGCCATCTTCAGTACTAAAATGAACAAGATTACGAAAAAGAAATTAAAAATAAAATATTATTTTACTATTATGTTTTGTTTTTAAATGTTTCTTTGTAATCTTGTTCATTTTCGTATTGAAGATGGCTACAATGTGGCCGAAAAAGCTTTCTATTAATAATAAAAACCTGTTCAACCTTGAAACATCTTGTAATAGTTTATTATCATTTGAATTTTGCTTGATGTTCCGTCCCTTACGTAGTCTTCGTTTTTCCCGACTGCACCGCGAACCGAAGTTCACCTTCGTAACGCGATGTCTTCAACTCGTGGCTCTAAATAAAGGGTGCAGAAGGTCCGTCCGAGCGAGACACTGTCTATTTGTGGGTCAGCGGTCTAGGTCTAGGGCCTCTTGTTACGAGTGACAGGCCCAGCTGTGTCCTCTAGTTCTTCCGCAGTCTCCCACACCTCTAATTAATGTACATTAAGAAATCCATATCGTTTCATTATGCACGGCTGTGTACATAACTTCTGTAGCTCCATCGTGCCCCGACTATTTCTCCGGTTTTCCTTCGGGTAGAGGCGGATTTTATATATAGAACCTGTGGTCTCATTAATACTATTGTAATAATTAATCTCAAATTTTGAGTTATTTTAATATTTACGATTTATAAAGAATTCAATTATAACACGTAGGTAATAATTTTTTATTGTTATCTTAAGAATGTATTGAAATGTTAAATCCGCCTCTGCCTCATGGCCCTTGATCGGAACGGAATGATCGCTTGCTTGCTTCTGGAGAGTTAATTCGTGTATTGTCCTCCATGTGGTCACTCGTAGTATAAAGAAGCTTTTATGACAGTAAATTTATTATTATAATAATTATTATTATTACTCTTGCTATAATTATAACGGTAAGAATTGTAAATGTTTGTCGGAATTATCACTAAGTATCAACAAATTGGACGTGACATTATATTTCTTTTATGACTCACGAAGGTATTGATATATTAATGAAATAGAAGAGTCGACATTGATTTTGGATCAAGGAAAACCTTATTTTTGGATTAACTCACAGAGTCAATATTTACCTCCGGTAAATCCTTACCTATCCTTTTAAATACATTCCTACGATTTCAAAATAAAATTTATATTTATTTCATGTGTATAAGGGACATTTGTATAATGGGTTTAGCTTGGCGGAATTACAAACTTTACATTTACTGAATCACAAAAGAGAAAATATTCATTCGAAATGTTCTCGTAACTAAACTAAAAAATACTTATGATGCCTGACGAACCGAATGTAAATAAACATTTTGACTCTTTACATTTTTGTCACCCAATGGTGTGATTTTCAAACAGAGGTGTATAGTGTTAATTTAAATAATACACAATGGAACTAAAGAAACAGTGTTGCTTACCTTCATATACATTATTTTGTCTTTGTTTACTCTTTGAGTACCCGGAATTGATCGGTCACATCTTACAATAATAATAATAATAAGTTGAATCAGTAATAATAATCAGTTGAATAATAAATAGTAGTAATTATATTTTGATCAAGCTATCCTCACGGACAAATCAATCCACCACAGCCGTCCAGATAGAACGTTTATTGACCAAAGTAGTAAGACCACATATCTCGTAGACATTGCAGTGCACAAACACAAATAACCTACAGAAGACAATAGCTGAGTTAATTTCAAAATACTCCCCCTCTCTGGGGAAGTTCAAAGAATTTCGAAGATGAAGCAATTCCAATAGTAATTTGTGCAACAGGAGTAATTCCAAAACTACACATTCCAGTTGAAAAACATTAAATTTACCCACGTATATTTCTTCCCTCTTCAGAAAGGTACCATTATTGCAACATCCCATAGTTAGAAAATTTTTATCTCTAGAAAATTGAAAAGAAAAGGAACAATTGGCCACTAGGTGCGTGTCATTTTATCAATCAGCGTTTGCTGATAAAAAAATCAACTAAAAAATAAGAATAAGAATATACTGGGAACAATTCACGTTCTACACAAGGTGTTCTAAAAGAACGGAGTTGAACACGATCCTGAGGTAGGTGTTTGCAACCTGGTCTGATTAACAAAGGAAGCCGAATCACACGTCGAGTCGGAAAGAATAATAATAATCTAAAGATATTCACATGAAATTTGTGTATGAAAAAGGGCAAGGAACTCCAAATTGAAAAAAGGTGAAATTTAATGAGAGTACATCTACTACTGACCATATGCTTGCATCCGTCTTCTTCATATGAAGGAGACATTTACAAATATTAGGGAGTATAAATATCCAAATTAAACCAAGATTCCTTCGAGAAAGAACTATCTAAACGATACGATCTTCAAGTCAAAATTAACACGAAAAAGAAAACAAGTTCAACGCAAGAGCTATACGAGTATTACTCCACTGGATTGTAATAATAAATTGGGTCAAAATTTACTAAGGAAACCTGGAAAGAAGAACAAGAACGTTCAATACCAATCATGAACTCCATTACTCAAAGCCAGCAATAGAAAGGTTTACGATTCCTCTCAATGAATCCAATTCCCTTCCATCAAAATAGACTATTATAACACACTTTAAGAAGTACATTCACATGTTTCGTCCAACAAGACAAAGGTCATTGGTTACTCGCTCCGCCGCAGCGGCTAACAAAGTTCTTAGTCAAAGTGATGAAAGATGGAAATTGAGAGTGACATATTAGTCATCTCTAGGACAAGATATACAAATCTTTAAATTTTACGTCAATCATGCTCTGATTATCTATTATATTCTACTCTACGAGCAAATCTATTAAAGACAATCATTTTACGATACAACACACATTTTACGATATATATTGTAAGATTCGATTAATCCTCAATTATAAATCGATATAATAAAGTTATAAAAGATACGAATGTTCGTAAGCAAGCGGAAGAGTACCGCGACCTTTGAGCCGAAGTTGTATTGGGTGGGGAAGGTTCTTAGTCATTGGAGTAGGCTCCGGGCTTCCTTGTTTCAAGAAAGCGTAGCGAAAACCATAAAACGTAGCGAAGAGAAAGTGTCGGCGTACTACGCATTTATCCGAAAGCAGTAGGGAGTTAGAAAATGGCGAGTATATTGTAAACAAAATAGTTGGGAGTGAAGCTGGTAAGAAAAGAAAAATTACTCGATATTTTTGAAAGAAGAAGGTCAGCGTCGGCGTCGGGTACGAGTTCAAACACGCAGCGGCAAGAAAGACGTAGTGGGAGAAGAGAGAGAGAGATTTTATGAGTTAAAGGGACGACAAAAAACAACAAAGGGGGTATGAGTGCGCACTCTTAGCTCGTAGAATTATCAAAGGAAAGCGACTAGCGACTTAGAGACGGTTGGCATACGTTGCCGAATGTAGAAGAAAGAAACCTCTAAAGGGACGGGCGTGACAGTTGAAATTTAGAAAGTTGTATAATCCAGTATCCTTAGCTTGTTAAAAACCATCTGGTTAAGATCACTCAGAAAACGGTTGGAACAGAGAGCGCTGTTGAAGTGCGGAAATTTTCAAAGCAGCAGCTTGTCGATTGGCCAGGAATATGCATCGGCAAGTTGAAAAATAACCAGTAGCGATTACTCCACGTGGAGTTAGATTTTAATATTATTGGATAAAGTGAGTCACATTGGTTTTTGAAAACAGAGCACGTGAGTAAGCGTCGGAGGAGTTGAGGGGGGATGAGTCCATTTATTCTCGTGCAGAGACGCTCTGAGATCATTCTATCAATCTTTCGATCATTTTGAGAATCATCATTCGAGAATTATTCTAAGTTGAGATTCTATTCTAGCATTCGATCATATGAGTATTACTCTTAGCAGAACATTCGAGTTACTGCTCCATCTCACTAATGAGTACTACATTAGGAGATGTCGGACTTTGCAATTTTAGACCATTAGGTCTTAATGTTTTGAAGTTCATGTTATTAAGTGACAACTTGAAACATATTTAAATTGTATGAAGTTGATAAACTTCTACATTTCTAAAATCTCCGAGAACGAGTCGGAAACGCAACGTGTTACATTGTTCGGTAATGAGTGACGGCGTTCGGCATTTAAATCGCATCTTGAAAAGTTGACGTTAAAGAACTTTCGTGACCATGGTGAGACGTAGCAATTCCGAGAAAGAGCGGGAACTTCTGAATGGCGCGGAGTCCGCAGAACGACTGGGCTATAGCCGAAGTACCAGCGAAGAGGCGCACGGAGTCTCCGCTCGAGCCAAATGCTGTCAATGGCATTCCAACCTCCGCCTACATCACAGACTGATTTGCACATCTGTTGGAAAGGTAATTGTTATTTTGGCTGCGACCAACGTTAATATTTAAGCAGCAACGAGAAGATTCAGTGCTTCGACCGATATGAGGTTTCTTTTGTAAATAGTGTATCAATGTTGCAATATTTTGGAGAATAACTTGTGATTTTGGAGGCAGTGAAGCATGTTAATTATAGGTAAAATGTACAAGTGTAAATGAATAATTATGTCAAGTTTATTTAATGCGTTTTCCTTCTGATAAGGAACCTTAGTGTGTATTTTACTTAGATAAATAATTACGAACCTACTTAGTAATTTTAATTAGTACGAACCAGCCAGGGCAAGTTTGTAAGGTTGGTGTTGACCATTACCNTATATATATATATATATATATATATATATATATATATATATATATATATATATATATATCGCATAATCACTCTATGATTATATTAAAATTTATATATTGCCTCGAAACGTTGTTTTCCAAGAACCTGAGTGAATATGTGAATTTTAATTTAATCATCAAGTAATTAAGTGATATCTATTTGAAAGATGCTTTTCACTTCAGGACCATTCGTGAAGCCATTCCATGGTGAAAAGTGTTGACCCGCAAGGCCATTATCTTGCATCAACCTTGTTATAACCTTGTATTCCCAAGATTTGAACACTTAACAAAATACTTTCACATGTTTCCCCCAACAAGACGAAATGGCTGCTTATTCGGACTGGCGATGCGGTCTGTTAGATCATTAGCAGAAATATATGATTGTGAGTGAGAGTGGCCTGTTCATCCTTAGACAAAAATACATAATTTTTTAAACTATCAAAACTTTTCTAAGGACATCTTTGGTGGCTACCAATCGATATAAATATAAAAGTGAAGTTTCACTGACTGAGTGACTGACTATTCACGAAATCTCAGGAACTAAAAAGTCTATAAACTTGAAACTCGGCAGGTTCCTTACATCCTCTAAGCAACAAATTTTCGAAACTCCCCGAAAGAAAAGACACACATACACACATAACTTTCAAGTGTTGGGACCAATTTCAACCAAACTTGATACATAGATTACTGACTATCTCTCAATAAGCACTGTGGGGGTAATATCTCCCTGACTCCCTTAGGGAGGGGATGAAAGGAGGGTGGCATAAAAAATTATGGAAAGATCCAATGCTAGATTCGAAATCATACTTTTCAGTGCCATTAGTGTTAGTAGGGTACCGACGCCTTCATCGCTTCGTATGTTCACAATCAGTCCATATTAGAAATAATATAACCCTAACACCCTTGGGATAGCACTGGGAGTGAGAGGTAGATAAAAAATATAAAGGCCGATATATATTTTTTTTAAGACGCTGAAGAGCAGAATTACATTATAAATGCCGCTTAAGTCCAAAGTAATTTTGTCTGAGGGAATATACTCACTTTGGGAAGGGGGTGAAAAGTGATAATTAACAATAATCACTGATATTTGTGCTGAGATCGTAGTTTTCGGGCCACTTAAATTTGTAGTGGCATTCCCGAGGATGCCTAACTCTCAAACAGCCCGTATAAACACCAGCATCCTTAGTGAAGGTGATCCAATGGAAAAAATATCGAACATGACAGGTATCAGTAACCAGTCCATAATTTTCGGCGTCGCTGAGTAGATAGCGCTCATGAAAAAAAAACACCCTAGCGATACTACGTGCGGAAGGAGGTGGGGTGGAAATGGATATATGCGTAAAATAATTGAAAATTAATTTTGAAATATTAAGAAAATAAAAATGGCATCGGATCCATGGATTTCGGAATGATGGGATGTTTATGCCTTTAAGTAAAGTTCAGATAACATAGGGGCTCGATATCTTTAGAGGTGGGGTGGGAAGAGCGAGAAACGTAGAAACGAATAACGATATTAAAGTCGAGTCCATTGTTTTTGCGTATTCTGAGATGAATGACCGTATTTCCAATGACATATGTACCCTTTAGACCACATAAGGCGCACGAAAACCTAGAGGTGGGGGTTTTGAAGAACGTGATACGAGAAATTATCGACTATGTCCGCTAAGAAAGTGTTTTACGAAATTTCACCCCTAAGGGAGTGAAATTGCGTGATATGGGAAATTAGTGTTTTCTAATCTTTTTCTCAATTACTTAAGTGAAAATAATACACACCAATACTATCAAACCACCAACATTAATGTAGAACATGCCTACTGGATAATGTTGGAAAAGAGAGAAAGAGTAAAGTTACAGACATATTACAAAATTCACGTAAGCAAAGCTGCTTGGACTATATGCTTGGACAAAGCTGCTTCGTATATATTAAAAGTTAATATATAACAAAAAATAGAGAAAGAAACACACAAAACTGTTTCGTTTAACCTGTCCGTAACTTTTATGTTTCTTCTTCATTTTTTTATTATCTGTTAATTTTTTTAATTACTTGAAGACAGTCGACTCTCATTATTTTCAAGATCTCTGTATTATGATTCTCCCTTAATTGCTAATAAACAATAACTTGTAATGTCTTTTTGTTTGCAAAGATTTAGCAGTTACCACGAAGGCATGTCTGAATTTACAATTTAGCTCATGATTAGTAGCAGCAAGTTGAGAATACGATTACCCTACTTATTCTTGTAAGGATCGAAGAAATCACGAAGATTATTATTCAACGCGGCTATCACACTTAGCTATTTTACATTAATCACACTTAACTTTTAACTACTACCTGGTTGACTGGAGGCGGGAAAATTATAATTACAACTGGTACAACATTTAAACACAATTTACAACATTCGCAC
>NNCF01126910.1:51876-76773 GCA_002313205.1 Laupala kohalensis | reverse complement strand
TTCTATTTTCTCTCTCCATTGTGTTGCTCTGTCGTCGCACCTGTCGGTATGACGTCGTTCCCGTCCCCTGACACGAAGAGACGGACCCTCATCTACCTTTTACTTCCTTAGTTTCCTTTCTTAATTAAATCACTCAGCTGTCCAACTTGCGTACCACAATCAATATAGTGTGAACATTTTTCCGCTATCACTATATATTTACTTTAATCCTCTGTGAAAAATATTCCTTCTTCTTTTAGATATGTTATACACTTACCTCTTTCATGTCTATAATGATCATAACCCCAAATAATATGTTCGCTATTTTCTACGTCTCTACCACGCATATATATTTGCGGCCAATCCTCTTTAGGTACTCCTCAAAGTTTCCATGTCCCGGTATAAATTGTTTTACATATTTGTTTGGATCCAAGTAGTTTACTCTCACTTGAAATACACATCTGGTATGTATTCAAACGTTTTTCTCACATCTCTTCAACCAAGACCTCTACTGCTATAGTGCAAATCACTGAAATATTCCAGCAGCTTCTAAAACACTCACTGTCTCCACCAACCACAGTCAACTGACAGCAAAGTGTTTGAGTTTTCAGTTTTCTCACAGCCTACACACCTAAGCGTACTCTTTTCTATTGGGTCACAATTTTTTAGGTTTATCAAGGCAAGGTGGTGTCTATGAAGCAGGCGCTCTTCTTGATTATCCGTCGTAAGGACAGCGACTATCCAATGACGCGATTAACCATAGGCGCCAGTACTGCCAAGTAGAGAAGGAAAAATAGAGAAGAGACGGAGGAATTTGATGTAAGTGCGTGGGTTACTATGATATTAAACGTGGGTTTAAGAATATCGCTGGGGAAAAGTACAGGTTCTTGAGATAAGATCATGCTTAAGTGATGCTGATATCGTTGGAAGAATGTTGAAGAGGGATGGTTGAAAGCTTGGTCTACGATTTTCTGTACTGATAAGTGGATGACGTATGCTAAGGGATCGAGTTTCGTTACTTGTCGCAGCTCAAGGTTTGTTGTACCCCTCGGCGGTGTAACTGTCACTCATGGTGAACGTTCCAGTAGGATGTGGTTGCCCACGTCCCAAACGCAAACGTCGTAACGCTGCGAATGCACGTATTATAAATGATCATCTTCGTTTTAAGATCGATGGGCCGATTCGCGAGAATTGGGGCAAGTTGAGCGATTCGGCAATTGAGCCTTTTTCTTGTTCTGCAAACGTGAATTCCCAGAGTATACGGAGGTCTATGTCGATACCAAGACAATTTACCGACTCCGCCCAGGGGATATCTGCTCCTCCTATCTTCAAGGTTGGAATATTCTAAAATTGTCGATTATGGCCGAACGTCTATAAAAATCATATGCCCTGGCATTCATTTTAGTTTGGTTCAGGATAATTCCGTTTGTTTTGCTCCAGTTTTCAAGTTTGATCGTGGCTTCTTGATATCGTCGGACGGCGTGGGGTCGTAGGATGCTCTTGTCGAGATAACGACATCGTCCGGTTGAGGAATTGTTGGGTGTGGGGGATTTCGGGTATGTCCAAAATGGAGAGAAACGACGCTGCCTTGTGGCACACCGGCTCGGATGGGGCAGAGGGTGGATAAGGATGTTGGTAACGTACTCTGAATGAGCGGTCGGAGAGGTAGCTTCGAAAAAGTGAGTGGAAAGGGGGGACAATGAGGGCAGTTCAGAGATAAACGGTATCAAATCCAAAGAAGAAGTTGAAGAAAATGACTGGAAGAATTTGGGAGTGGAGGGCGGGGCATATTTCTAGTATGAGGCGGAGGATTTAAAGTAGGGCAGACCTATATTGGCGGAAACCAAGCGGAGTGCGAGAAGGTTGTTGGTTTCGAGATCTAGCCTAACCATACCTCTGGTTCAGCTAGTACCCATTGTCCTTGTACCCAATCCCAGATCCCTGGGCATGGATCAGACCATGCGACAAAGGAGAGATACCGATTCGTTGACAATCCCCGAACGGTTGCTCGACACACGTTGAGAGGGGAACCTGTCTAACAAGAGTATGAATCTCGCGAGATGCTCAAACGGTAAATTGTCCAAAGTTGATGGGAGAACCCATCTAACACGAGTAGATTTTCGAAAGGAACTCGACGTAGCAACGGCAATAAACGTGGGGGTGTGAACCACTTGGCACTCACCCTTAACCAAGAGATACACGTACCCCATCCCAGATCCCTGGGTAAAGTATCGACTCTCTTGAAGATAAGCGGTAGAAATATTTTTCTCAAGAATCTCCAAACGGTGACTCGTCTCCGTTAACAAGGAAACTTGTTAAATACGAGTAGGTTGTCCCGCAGCAGGGGTCCGGCCCAGCCACGACAACATAGAAGCAGTCCTATCAATCATGAGGGAGCACGTGTTGACTACTTGGCATGTTCTAAATCCAGACCTCATAAGTAACCCTGGTTAAATGGTACTGAAAGTAGTAGGGAATCTCGCAAGAGATTTGGCGGTCACCTATACAACGCTGAAAAAGTAACCTTTCTAACATGGGTACGACTATAGAGTTGTGACATATTGGGACGGTCACCATGCAGAATAGTCCGGCGAAGTTACCGCGCTGCTCCCAACTCTACAGGTACAGGCGTATAGGCGTAACACTGGGCCTACGCCTATCCTCGACCTTCGTACCCAATCCCAGTCCGACAACCTGCGTAACTGATCGATCCCGACGCGAACTTAGTAAGTTGTAAGAAGGCTGGCAACCTTCGGAGTGTCACTCAGCACTTTAAATCGAGTAGACATGGAGGGGCATAAGTCCTCAGATGCTAGCACCTGACGCCCCAATTTGGGTTGGACTCTACCTGGCAGTACAGTTCCTTCACCTATGGGGCACGGGACGGAGGCCTTGGTCTCCGATCTGTGAGCAGGATTGCTGCTCGGCTACCGTTAGCGCATATAGCGGTAGAGAAGGGAGCTAGGCACTTCGCCGCCCACCGGAGCGGATGCTGCGAGAAGTGCAACTCACCCCCCGCCTCAATGATTGAGGGCCCTCTCCCACACCCCGCCCATGGGGCAACTCCTGGACCGACCTCTCCAACCAGCTCGCTGGGCGGAGGGGAAGGGGTTCTTCCGTGAATAGTCACACGCTAATATACTGGGGCTACAAGGGGTATCGGAAAAGCTGAGGTCCGTAAGGACATAATAGGATCAACGGCTCACGAGGAATGTTGGATTCGAGATACAGAATTTATTTGGAGTGGGTGAGTCTTTCAAAAGGTTTTCCGAGTTGGGACAGGAGGTTAATGGGACGATTTTTAAGGCATTTCCCATGTGTGGGAAGAAAGGTAATAGTAGCTGTTTTCCAGCTGAGGGGGAAGTAACTTACGACGAGGCAGGAGTTGAAGAGAATGGTGAGGATGGCGTTGCTCAGGAAGTGACGAATTTGGCAACCTAGGATGTTGGTTGGGCCTTGTTAACGTTTACTACATTGAGAGCTTCTTTGAATTCGTTTTCTAACATTGTCCAGGCGTCGTCTTCTTCTGCGGAGAGGTGGGGATAAAAGCGCAGAGCCTGGAGAGTAAGGGTTGGTAGTAGTGGGGGAGGGAGAAGTATTCCACAACGTCAGCAAATATTTTATTCTATTTGTGCGGGTCGTATACGTGGGTATGACAGCACCTGGAGCAACAAAGGGGGTAGATGGTGGGTGGGTTTCTGAGGATTTTCCAGATTTTCCACAAATCGCGTGGTTCGGAAATTTTTTCTTGTGTTACGAATTTGTGTCAATTTTCGGCACGGAGGGAATGGAGGCGATTGTGGAGGCGGCAGGTGTGAAAGAAATAGTGTCGGTCATCCGGGTCATGGGTGCGGTAAAAGCGCCTTTGTGCGTGACGACGTTGACAAAATAGAGCGAGGATGTCAGACGAGAGGTTGCATAATCGGTGGGGTGTACCGGTAAAGGATGGTGCTGTTGGTGGGTGAGGTGGTCTATGACGTCGTTGATGTCAGTGGATAAGTGAAGAGGGAGATTTGTTTCAACTTTTTTTGCTTAGATGAGAGGTTAATTCTCTCCAGTCCTTGACGGAGGGGCTGAGAGGTGGAAGGAGAAGGTTCCGATGAAAGTTGAAAAGATGATAGGGAGGTGGTCAGAGGTGAGTTCGAAGGGTTGGTGGGACTGGGGTATTGTGAGAATGTTTGGAGGGCGATTTCTAAAATACCGTGAGGAGCGTCATCAGTGAGATGGGTGGGACCGTTTGGAGGAGGAGGAACGAGAGTGTGGTGATTTTCGAGTGCGGTGAACTGGTACAAACCGGTGTTCTCGTTTCCGCAAGTTCGCGCTTGGTGTTTGGCATTCAAGTCGCCGGCCACGGTGAGTCGTGAACATAGGGCCTGAAGCATGATGTATTTAGTGGGTTGAATGACGATGGGCTTCTATACTCGGAGACTTTTATTACTGGTCCGTCCGTAGTTCCGAGTTCAATGGCATTCGTTTCAAAGCTGGTGAATTGAAGTGGCGGCAGTGCCGAATGCATGCGGCATAGGTTTCTTGATTGCTATGGCAGTGCCGCCGCGGAGGGCATGACCAGGCTGCGCAGGACGGTCGGATCGATAATTGAAGAAACCTAGGAAGTTAATGAAGTGGCTTACCAGTTTTCTTGGAGGAAGAAGATCTGAATTATCATCAATAAATTTAGATATACTAGGAGCTTTGCCAGTTAAACCCCCATCAACAAAAGCGGAAATTTCATTTGGCGGATGAGATATTTTAACATTAAGGAGATAGGGTCTCTAAGATTGCAAGGGCCTTAGTGATTAAATTGCCTTCTTTAAGAATATTTATGATTGCTTTTACAGTGGTGATTAACAATTTAAGATCGAAAGATTTTGATAGTTTCAGTAATTCAGAGAGTTCGGGGGCTGCCGGGGGCGAGGAATTCTTCACCCTGCACAGCATGGGAGTAGAGCGTCGTGATAGACTGTGGGGCGCATTGTTGCTCCGGCATGCGACTGCTGTGGCTTCGTGCTGCTGCTGTTGTGTGCATTTGAGAGCCTCTTGGCGGTGACGATACACTACTGGAAAATGAATTCGTAGACCCGTCAGAAGGAACTTTTATTGACAAATTCTCGAGGACGTAGACAGCAAACGATCACACCCAGAGCCATACACATTTGAGTATAGTTGACAGGGCATGCGAAATGTCAGAGGTAGTACCCAGTCAGAGTTAGTGTTTTTTCAACTCTTATGATTTTTAAACACTATACTCAGAATAATCTATAGTTCGATAATAACTAGTACATGTAAATTTACAAACATATTTGCGTTAAATTACAAACATATTGACATTATATATGTATTATAACTTGCAGCTAACTTTATATCTTATCTAGGAACTTATGCAAAAAAAATTGAATCCGCCTCTGCCTTAGGGCCCTTGATCGGAATTGATGGGATGGTCCCTTGCTTGCTTCCGGAGAGTAAATTAGTTTATTCTCCTCCACGTGGTCATACGCAGATTGTACTGTTTTTTTACAATAAATTTAAAATTTATTATTACCCTGTATACCCTCCTTTTGCAGCAGTGCAGGCTGCAATTCTCCCATGGAGATTGCACGTAGAGGTGACGAATGCAGTCTTGCGGAATGGTCTGCCATGCAGTTTGTACCTGATTCCTCATTTGGCACAGATTTCCCGCCGGTCTTGCAGAGCGCGCAATATGACGTTTCATCCAGTTCCAAACATACTCAATGGGGACAGATATGGGGATCGTGATGGCCAAGGTAGTTGACGTACACCTTGAAGAGCAACTTGGGTGGCACGGGCTGCATGTGGACATGCGTTGTCCTGCTGGAAAAAGACATCGCCTTGTTGGTGCACGAACGGTAGTACGACTGGTTGAATGATGTTTTGGATGTACCGTTCACTGCTCAATGTTCCCTCTATGATCACCAACAGAGAACGGCCATGGATATGGCTCCACACACAATGATGCCAGGTGTTGGCCCTGTGTGTCTGTCTTATACACTCCAGACGTTGGCGCTCACCTGCACGACGCCACACAAGCATACGACCGTCATTGGCATCAAGGCAGAAGCGACTCTCATCACTGAAGACAACATGTCGCCTTTCGTTCTTCCAAACACGCCTATCGCGACAACACTGGAGGTGAACTGCACGATGCTGGGACGTGAGCGGAAGAAGCCCAAACGGCACGCATGATCGTAGCCCTGCTTCACGGAGACGGTTGCCAATGGTTATCGCTGACATCCCCGGAGAAACAGTGCCCCTAATTTGTTGTGAAGTCGCGGTGTTGTCCGATACAGCACTTCGTAAGATGTGATGGTCTTGGCGTGCATCTGTGCGTCGTGGCTGTCCGGACCCAGGTTGACGGGCACGTGCACCTTCTGGTGACCGGCGACACCTCTCGCCCCACATGTTGCGCAATTCTGCGGTATGACCACCCCCAGCCTCCTGAAGACCCACTATACGCCCTCGCTGATAATGTTGCAAACACAGACGGAGGTTTGCTTGCAACATTCCACGACCGATAACGTGATTCCTGGTTTTCCCGCAGCGCTGCGCTTTTGATCATCGCATTAACTACCCTCTCGTCGGGTTCTGTGCAACTTTGGTATTTCTCAGAGCAGCCGGCCCAGGATGCAACATGTTCACCCGCACAGTTTGCTCAGGTGAGCTGAGAGTTTGACGGAGTCTACTAGTGCGTGGGTGTCCGCGCATTTGGGACAGGTGATGTTGCGTCCGCAATAATTTTGGGTATGACCCAATGCCTGACAGCGGTTGTAATGCGCTACGTAACCTTTAGTATGGCACTCCTCCGCGGTTACGCGATAAGTAACGAACCCTAGCAATCTCTACTACATAAAGTCCGGGATTAATTCGTCATTCGTCTACATGCTTCTGTATTTCGGACACGTGGAATATGTGATAGTCTAACCTTTCAAGTTCGACTTTAATTTCATCTAAGTTTTCTGTTTACCTATCGGTGTTACTATCAGATGGCTGCGAGTATTTCGCCCGTTAATTGGTGTCTTAGAAGCTGTTTGTAAAATTTAAAGTAATCCCTTGGCATGTAATACGTTGTCGATATAAATGTCTCCACCTCTGCTCTCTGGTGGGCAAAAGGAGGGTGATGGTAGAGTCAGATTATGGCGAACCGGTGCAGCGGATGGAGGCAGGGTGTCAGCGTGGATGGAGGTGTCGTCGACACACTTCAGTAAAAGAAGACTTGAATAGTTGAAATTTTTTTAATGCAATTTTTCGAAAAAATAAGGAAATCATTTGACAGTTTTCTTAGGTGTTAAGACATATATTTTCAGTATAAATACAAAAAAAATTATTGCAAAATTTTTCAATGTTTCTTCCTTCCCTTCTTCAGTATTAATGTACTTGTCATGTACTATGTTCATTCGAATAATGTGATACCTATGAGTGTTAATACAGCACATTACGCTCTTGAAGCATTTGACCGCTATCAGGACTCGCAGACATGACGACGCGGGTAACTCTCATTCGAGTAAGATGTGCCAGTCATCGATACGTTTTGTCATGAAAAACAGCAAAGTGTTACACTTGAATAAATGATAATTTTTTTATTTTTATTTTGCGAAAAAATCAGAAAATTATTTGACGGAATTTTTAGTTGTTAGTGATGTTCATTTTAAGAATAAACACACACACACAATTTTCAAAAACTTTCAGTATTTTAATTTTTTTCAAAATATTTCATTAATATTATTACACTGTTCATTAGAATAACGTAAGAAATATGTAAAAGTGTATCGCAGCTCATGATGCTCGTTAAGTGCAAGACCAATTCATGACTCGCACTCTGACGTGTTGGCTAGCTTTCCCGCAAGAAGTCATTGATCATTGAGGCGCATTATCGTGAAAGAAAGCAAAGTTTATACTTGAATATATGATACAATTTTGAAAAAGTTCTTAACTTGTCGAAAAAATCAGAAAATCAATTGAAGGCATTTTTCGGGGTTAGGGATATATTTTCCGATTAAACACAAATATAATTTTTCGCCAGATTTTTCACTGTTTTTTTTCCTTATTAAATATTAATACACTTGTCAGGTTCTATATTCATTAGAACAAGTTAAATAAAACGTATGAGTGCTCAAAATGCTTGTGAAACAGAAGACAACTCTCAGGACTAGCACACTTTAGCGTATACTTTCCCAGGTCAACAAGATGCTTCCTAGTGATAGAGAGCTTGAATACTTGATAAAATTTTAAAAATATTTTCAATTTTTCAAAAAAATAAGAAAATTATTTGACAGCTTTCTTAGGTGTTAGGACATATATATTTCTGCCTCTATGGACGTTTCAAATTTTTTGATAATTTGGCAAATATTTTCATATTTCATATCAATAGTCTGCGGCAAAATAGTTAGAAAAGAAAGAATTCAATGATAAGTAATGTTGAACAAAAATTATGGAACATATGTATTCCTTCACCATTTCCTCTTTAACAACAAAAATCTTTTCACAATTGTGTTTTATCTCTTTCAATCGTATGCTATAAAGATGTAAAAGATGCAATAAGAATAGACTTGAAGCAGGAATACAAGTAAAGAATTGGAAAATAAAAGTAAAGGAAAAACATTAATATTGGAATGATGTTTAAGATGGGAAGAAAAATGAATGCAAAATCAATATACATATCATTTTGCTTGTCGAGATATAAATATGTAGTTCAAGGAATGAAGAAAAGAGTTTTTCAATCAGTTTTGATGCCTCAACTTGAGCAAGTAAAGGAACTTTAAACATAATCTTAAACTGGTGGTTCCCCAGTGTGTGCCATGACACTATCAGGGGCACTATAACTTGGCACATGATGGTATTGTTTTTAATACAAAACTCATGTTTCAAACAATCAAGCCCTTTACACAAACGGAACTTTTTATATCTTCTTAACTTTAATATAATCTATCAATAGGTAGATTATATTTAGATAATTATATTAATTTTAATAACTTTATAAATTAAACCATAATTAAATTTTTAATTATTTAATTAAAAAAATGAAAGAGAACATAAAATGTTTTGTATTATTTGTTATTCAATACACTGCTAACAAATGATGGATTAGGTCATTAGAAAATGGCATATGTATTTTAACACGGGATACAATCACTTTGAATTATTCTTTTTATTAGTTTATTTAAATGTATTCTCGTGCAGGTTTGTGACCCTTTGAGCACAACACAGCACACTACACTGTACATCTGTGTTCTACAGTCTTAAGAGAAATGGTTTGGTGATACATCATTAGAGGAACTTCAGTTAGTCTGATACATTTCTAGAGAACAACTTCTATATCTCAAATAATTTTACAATTTGGAATAAAATATTGTAAAACTCTACTTACATTAAAAGACTATGGAAAACAATACTTGGAACTACTTTTTTTGAATTTTTGTTTCCTTAGCAAATTAAATTTTAATACAAGACTGACTATACATGTCTATAAGCTGCATGTAAGAACTTGATATTCATAGTATTTAATTTAAATTCCAACATTGTATAATCACACTGTCTCAATACACATATGTAATGACTTAATGAACCCGACTGAAATAGCAGAGCATGCTAATATAAAAATAATTAAGTCATTAATAAGGAAAATCTATCAAATTTATTTTTCTATTCCTTTTTCTTTTCCAGTAACAATAGTTCTAAAAAAGATTTGCTTAATATGATTTAACCCATTTCCCAAAATGTCTTCTTGAGAAATAAAAACTGATTTGCCTAATTCATTATTATTGTCCTTTGTTCACGACTAAAATCATCTGTCAGCATGTGTCAACTTGAAAATACTAACAATACATTAGATTAATATATTACAGCATTTCCATGTACACTTTAATGTAAGAAAAGCTGTACCAGAACTTATTTCGTATGAGGTAGAATACACACCTATGGCAATAATTACCTTTCCACAATTTTAAGACTGGTTTTCAACAAACATTGGAAAATTTAGTTAAGAGGGAATTATAAGTAACTATAACTTCAATCAAACAAGAAAAGATTCTGTAATCTTCATATTTTCTTCTTCAAAACTGAAGGCAACTGAACCTATTCCTGTTTTGGATTATACACCAAAGTTAATAAAAAAAACTTNTTTTTGGGGGGGGGGCTTTAGGGCTCACCAATGTCAAGGTCATTAGATGCTGACTGATGTATAGAAGATAAAATACACATCAATTCATGTTGGTATTTTGTAGTTTCTTATGGCAAATCTCCGATTTAAGTTCAATTTGAGGCTCCCATTCATATCCAGTAAAGAAAAATCCACCCCTGATTCAGTAATAACTAATTCAGGTATTTATAGATGTAATATGAAGTTAGAAAATCAAACTAATAAGAACAAAATACCTGGCTACATTGTTACAAGAGTGATGTAACAAATACTTGAAAATATTTAAGCCAACACACACTTTTTCCAAGAAGAACAGACATTCCACTAGATTATGATATGCATTGATTTATGAGTTAGCTGCTAACATTGAAATTAACAAAAGGTCTAGGTTAAAAAGAAGCAAGATCAAAGTTTCATGTTTTAAATTTCACTTATGTCAGCATTCCCCAAAATGTATGAAAGATTTTTGACTAACATGAAACCCCAAGATTCTTCCTTTCCTTGTGGACTCTTTAAAACTTATTTAAAAAAGATTAAAGCAAAGAGAAGTTAAGATTAAAATTTTAAATGAAGGCTAATATTATAATTCTATCCACATGTAATTCTTGTTTCTTCTTTAAGTGAAAACATAATTTTTTTATAACTCAACTTTTGTAATTATTGTTATAAATTAATTTCCATGTTCATATATGTAACCAAAAACCAAATTACAAACATGTGATTCAGAAACTGATTAAATATTTTTCAAACATTGAGTTGCATTAAAACAATATACATCAACAAAAATTCCTTTCTACACAACACACCAATACACAGATAAATAGTTAATAAATGTAGTCATTGGCTCTGCACAGAGAAGTTAAATAATCAGACTAGAAAAGTCACACAACCAACAAAAATTATGACATATAGATTAGCTATCAACAATAATAATAAATCTTTGACTAAACATCACTGACTGTTTTCTAGCAACTTCTATGTTACAAGAGGATCCCCATAAATGTTCTCAGTTATATACAAAAGTAAGTACTATTTTACAGAATTATTTTTACAATATATCTACTTTTGACACAAAATATTTTTTACAAAATCAATCCTTGCAGAGTTGGTTAGTTTTCAAGCTGTAATATGCTTGAATACATTGCAGCATGTATACACTGTTCAGATATTAATACATTACTGATATGACTCATATATAGGCAAATACCCAGTTTAACAGGGTACAAAACAATTTCATTTCCGATTCTGGAATGCAATCACCAAAATAACACATCACATTTTTCAAGCATTGCAAGCATTTCAAATATAATCATAATTCAGAAACGCAATTTAGCAAGCTCAGAAGGCACACCTTATAATTCTATATTAGTAATAATTATGTCATTAATTAACACAACTGGACAATAAAAACATCATTATTATTATATAGATAAATTATTACCAGCAAGTATAATTATAAAATATTACTTACCAGCAAGTATAATTATAAAATGACTTTTTTTGCCATGTACAACAATAGCGGGTCTTGGAATTGTTCCTGTGAACTTATAAAATGAATATGCTCTATTTGCAACCTTAAGAGCTTCCACTTAAGTACATTGACTTTTCACAAATGGAGAATTTAAGCACAATTTATGAATAAAAATAATATACACAGTATTTTCAATACACAAGAAATACAAACTCTTCTTGAACAATCAACAAACTACAATATACAATACCTGTTTTCTCATTCCATAATTATTTATAAAATCATTTCATAAATATTTAATCTTTAATTATTGAGGCATTCATACGAAAATTAAAGGGGTTTAATTTGCTCATAAAGTTTAAGATAAGCAACTTAGTATTGTTTCTAATACAATTAATCTTCAGATTAGTGTCTTATTAGTATTATATGAACCACATGTCTTGATATGGTAAAAAAGTTATGACACTTTAAGAATAATTAGAATTTGAAAAAAGTAAAATTGATTGAATATGCAAGAGTTACAGTATATTTTTTAAGAGCTGTAAATTAGAAAATGAGATTTTGAATAAAAAAAAGATTTCCAGATGAAATTACATAAAAAAACTAACTAATAAATAACAAATTCATAGCAGCAAACTATTCTTATGCATTTTATAGGAAATGACTCAAAATTTAAAAACAATACAACCTGATAACTAGCAGCAATGCAGCTAGGGTCTCTGGTACTCCTAACAAAAAGCAACAGCAGTAACTTTGTATTGCTTCTATTGTGAAAATGATTCATATATACAATCCCTTAATAATACAAGTAAATGCAAAACGGAGAAGATGATTATGCAAAACAAACAATGTGACATTAATGTTACCCAACAATTGTCTAAAAACGTAGAGAAAAATAAACACTGAAAAGAAAATAAGTCAGCACACCAATGTATAACCGAGCACATCATTTTGTTAACATAAGTTAATTTATAAAATGTTACTTCCATACCAGCATTCAAACAATTGATCTTGTTCAATGGACTGCTACCTAGAAGACAATTTATGAATTAGGTCACACCTAGTAATTTATGAATTAGGTCATTGTTATGAATTAGGACACACCTAGTAAAGGTCATTGTTATGAATTAGGTCATACCTAATAAAGATGCCCAGCTTTAAATAAATCTTTGCGAAACAATTCTGTCTTTTGGTGCCTTCAAGATGCTTGTGCCACTGGCAGCTACCAGCCCCATCAACCTCACACTACATCATACTTTAGTAATTCAATTTGCTACACTTCAAGTTTGAAACAAACCTCAAATTTGAAGAAATACAAAATGAAAAATTGATAGCAGTAATTTATCACCTACCAAGAATAAAACTAAGACTACTTTGTGACATAATGTTATGATAAGAAGAGTCTTCTTGGGTGATAGCTAATCAATGGTCATCATCATTCACCCTTCAACCATTTCATTTGTTCATTTGTGACCAGCTTTCTTATGCGGGAGAGTTCAATATTTGTTGGTGGATCAGACAATGACTATAGAGAAAAAAGATGAAAGAAGGGAATGGGAAATTGATGATCAGTACTGGTCATTATTACCCAATGTTGATCAATAAACCGTGCGTTAAAGTGGTAGGACAACTTTGAGAAATTTCAGAACATCAACAAAGTTCCTGGAAAATACTGTACATGAGAGGAAGAAATCAGATTAAAAAATACTGAGCAATCAACTTCAAAACAAAAATAATGCTTAAGATTGAGAGTAGTCTTACAGCCAGGAAATATTTGAGTATTCCAAACAGCAAACAACCACTAGCCGAAATGTAGAAAATCTACTTGCAATATTTTGAGTTCAGGAACCTCACTGGTAAATAGCAAGAAATGATTAATTCTATTTTCTTGGAGTAATTTACTCCTAATCCATAAGGAAAACTTACAATCAATTTTTTAACAAGTATACATTTTAACCTTCTCCCAATTTTTATATCACACAAGAACCAACAAGAGAAACTTAAATGTTTAGTCCTCTAAAGAAGTTAAATAATCCTGCATTATATATCAATAATGATAGATTATCACCTACATTTTCTCCAGAAAATATCAACAATTTTCATTCTAATTTATTCTCTATAAAATAAATAAATTCTCTCCCAAAAGAAGAATATTATAAAGGAAGAGGTGATCAGAATATTGGTATACTGCATGTCAAAGAGAAATGTTCACTATAAAATATTTATTGAAGGAAGTCGACTACACCCATTAATTAAGATATTATATCCATCAGAGCAATTAGTTTCAAGTACCCCTCAAAAATGTTTCAAATGATAGTTTGAACCATTCCCTATCCAGTGGCAATGATTTTTCATACTCTTGCGGTGCAAAAATTTGATTATTTGACTTTAAATTGCTTTGAGCTTATATGGAGAAACTTTTGTGAACACGTTAATTTTTATATCCTGACGAAAGTATCGATTCAACATAATGGGAAAAATACCAACTAAAACATAGCAAATGGAAATAGGAACGCAATGACGTTAAGATTTTCATACCTTATACAGTATTTACAAGAATGATTTACCAAAAATTGAGGAACATACTGTACTAACAGAAGTGGCAGCCGCATCATGTGACTGAAAACAGCATGACCTATGTCTCTTGACTCTTTCCTTGACAATGTAAATTTATTATCGAGTTTTAAAATCACAAAATAATTGTCCTCGTCCAATAGTAAAAATCATTAGAACAAATTATTAATTAATTAATTAATTAGAACTCTTTTGGTGAATATTTCCAAGTTTCATGAATAGGCCACACCTTGATTTCGGTCAACACAGATATAATACCTTAATTCACCAAGACTAGTTTCAGAAACTTGTTCCCACTCCTGCTGACTGAATTTTCAGCATTATTCTTGTGAATTAATGTACATGGAGTGTGACCAATATTACTCAATATTTTATAGCAATGACTCCAATATTTTATAGCAATGACTCCACTACTGAATCCCAAAGTATTTTACTTCGTAACATAAACTCTTTTTGATCTAAGTATATATCAGACTTTTGTGAAAAATGTAAGATTTATAGCAGAAAAAAGTCAATGAAGTCTACCATGAAGATAATCTAGTTACATTTTCCACACACAACACTATTTTAAGCAAGAAAAATTGATACATGTAGACTGAAATTGGAGAAATGTATAATGATATGAAAATGTTGATATCGAGTTAGATCAATTCTTCAAAATAACTCCTTTTTAAATATAACATCAATAATGTAACAGCGCAGTAAAAATTGTATTAAAAGGAACAAGACAAGCAGGTGAATAATACTAGGATTGAATGCTTAAACATTTAAACCAAAAATTAATGCATCCCTTATAATGTATGCTACAAACAAAACATGTTGAATGATATAAATAATTTGTTGAAACCCCTCAATGTGTAAGTGAAATGATGTTATTAACTGAACATTATTAGATAACAAATTGAAGGTTTCAACTCAATTTGTAGAACCAGGTCAGAACTCATGTGTGTCACACAACTGTTATACTTTCCCTCCATGCTTCACCCCACTGTCTGATGTATCAAATCTTCTGCCTGTTGGGAATAGCTCTCTGCAGATCTGTATTAGTTTCCCTCCATATATAATCTTTTCCCACTTCAATTTGAGTAAAGTTACCTTATTTACTCACATATTTTACACAGTTTTTTGAATAATAAAATTATTTTTAAAATAGGGATGTGTTAATTCTGCGAAGAAAAAAATGATTAAATATTTCATTCATTTCTGGTGAAATTGGGCACTCTCATTGTGAGAACAGGAGTCCTGCAACTGCTCAGGCTGGTTCATTCTTTCCCATGAATTGTTGATAAAAGCTCAGACATCAAAGACTACTGAGGACACTGCTTTTGCATCCATTAACAGGTCTAGGAGGAGTAAACAAGCTGGTTCCTAAGTGCTACACATGAATCCAAGATCTGCAGAGGAACTAACTACCAATAACTGCCCAAAAAATACGAAATTCAGCTGTTGAGAAAGTAGTTGAGCAGGAAATTGAGTCAGGGAATGAAGTAGTTCTATTCGTCCCCACTGTGGGGGGGTATCAAGGTAGTCAGACTTTCAACGCAAAGTGGAAGTCAAAGTACAAAACTCTGGAGCTCAACAAAAAACACCTACAGTAGCATCAAAGGCAAGTTAAAGGATGACAACATTCAGCTCATCATAACTACAAATGTAGCAGAATGCGGCATAAATCTAGATGCAGATGTAGTAGTGGACACATGCACCAACTACTACTACAAAGAAGATGGAAATGTGATAGTGGGGAAACTGGCATGGACAACAGAGCCCAGTCAAGTCCAATGCTGAGGGCGGAGTGGCTGGTGAAAAGATGGAAAGTACAATTATGTACATGAGCCCACTGAAAGAATACGCAAAGACACCGCTGCACAATATGAAGACAACATGGTGGTGAGGAACACGCGATGGAACCGTGATCCTGACCCATACCACAGTGTTCCTACGATGTCAAAGAAACAGTGCTTGAAAGTGCTGGACAGATTCTATGATATGTTGAAATGATATACAACAAAGAAGGCAAACAGTGACAAGGAGATGACCTGGCTTCACAAGTGTATTTGTGGAGACATGGTAAGGGAATGAAAATTAACAGTTGCTGTTCAGGATGCGATTGTCGGGAGTGCCATACTTGTTATGTTATATCAAGAATTCTGTGAAACCTTACTCGTGTCGAACAAATGTGTGCAATTGATAATTGCAGCTTTTCCAAATCGGGGGGAATGATGTAGCAGATGTTGCTACATTGCGTCATTAATACGCATCATATAACATATAAATATTAGTCAAGGCCAGCCTCCTAAATATCCTTCATACAGGAGACATAGGTTATTGTCTGAAGTTACCTGGCAACTAAAATTTGTTGATTCTACCTACTTCATCCATTCCGTCCCGAGCTGTAACACGAGTAACATCGTTTCAGCATCCTTCTGCCAGTCATGAGTTTGACACCCAAGAAAGTAAGAAAAGCTGCATTATTTAGAAACTGTGAGAACCTAAAGCATCAAGACAACAAACAATGCAAATAATGATTGTTACTAAAACAATTCTAATATGACACTCACTTAGAAATGTATAAAATCAATCATGACTATACTTTGTCTTGTGTTCAGATGCATATAAAATGTAATAAATGTTGAACTTATTTTCTTGGATCACTTTCTTACATTTTTGTACAGTAGCTAGTTTATTTCATATTTTTGTGGGGGTTCATCAAGAACACACGAGATATTCTAGCGTTACAATTTAAAGTAATAGTCAAAGATGTAATCCACCCCTACTTATAACATGTCACAGGGACAAAGTGAAGAGGCAGACTGTACACCAAACTTTTGTAATCAAAATTAGCCTGTGTAAATTATGCAAAACTTTAAAAATTCCAGAAAATAGTCTAAAAAGTTGAGGTGTGTAAATTATGTGAGTATATATAGTATATGTTTAATTATTTTAGAAATAAATAATGATATGCAAAATTTTGATCAACTATTATGGCACATGAGTAAAAAGTACACTTCATGTTCTGAAGTTTCATATATCGCAAAGGTCATTAAGAGATGATTTTTTTTCAGGATTTGTCATGACATCTTATTTGAGTCAAATAACCAATAATTAATCAAATTTGATGAGATTACTTGATCCCCAAAGAGGAACACAGAAGTAGTGAGAATATTTGTTGTGATGTTACAAAGGACATGTCCCCAATGACCCTAGTCCATAATAATCTCCATTTAATTGAGCTGATAATAGCTTAAAAGGGGAGGATGCAGCCATAGATTTGAGATTCAACTGTCACATAAATGAAGACATTTTATAGGTGATACAATTTTGATCACCATGTGTCCAATAGTATATTATCTCTCTCATGTACATATCAAGTTAGGGTTAAAATGATGAATGACTAAACCATACAACATTATTTCTGACTATGTATTGATACAAAGGTATTAACCATGGCAGCAATTGGGGATTAGATTATGGGGAAGGGGCTAAAAAATGTGTAGAATGCTATTGGTATTCACAGAGCTTTTCTTAGCCTCAGCATAAGGTGCATATAGTTTCGGCTGATTTGACGCCTAGGATAGACCCAGTTCTCATTGTACAGCAGGCTGAGGAGACCTGAAAGGCAGTCTGAAGGTTGAGGCATAACTAAAACATCCCTGATCACACTCTGATTCATATCCCCACCATCCAGCCAGCAATTGTTTTGTTTACAAAATTGCTCCCATTTGGTAAAAACCCAAACAACAACTCTACTTCAATCACTGGTTTTCAAGTTCACAAGATACTTTGATCAAATATCATGAAAAGACTAATAATATGCTCATCAAATCATAAAATATTCTAGAAAATAGTTTTAAAAAATGTTAAGCTTTCTTCTCATGTGATGAAAAATCTTTTCTTTCCCTTAAGAGCTTCAGGAAATTCCTTATTCATTAATCTACAAAGGCAGCATCATGGTATTCTAAATATCACCATATATCACACAGATAATTGTGTTCAAGACAATAGTGTGATGTCCCTTTGATACAAGGTTTTAACAGCCTTGCCTTTCAAGCCAATACGAAGAGTACACTTGGGCTACCAAAGCACCAAATGCTAGGTAATACTGTTGCTGAGTAGATCTTCGCACACCATCACAGAGAGGTCTCACTGGCAGTAGAGCTGTGAGCATTCAACCCCAAAGAGGAGCTGCCAAAGTTTTGAGCTAACCTCCCTGCAGTTGCAACCTCACTCTCCAAATCTGCTACTCGTTGTTTTAGAGTTCGAACCTGTTGTGAAAAAGAAACAGCAATAAAAACCTTCACTTCACATTAATTGTTTTCTAATACTTGTAATGATTGACTATGAAATACAAAATTAAATATTTGTATAATATATAATTACCAAATTTTAACTTTTAACTCACTAAACTTTCATTATTCTTCTTAGAAGTGTTAAATGAATACCTAACATATAAGAGAGTTCAAGACAGCAAGTTGTTTTATTTAGTGTTTTCAAAATTGTAAACTTGAAGTTTATTATTTCTATCCAATATTGGGTTTCTTGTGTCTTTATTTGGCTGAACATTTTTTTATTGCAATGGATCAATTACAAAAAGTTAGAACATATCTCTACGGTTATTAAGGAAAATAGATATAACTTATTATGTGTAGTTTTCATAATTCTATTGATCAGACACACAGATGAGATAACGCAATTTCTCAAATCAAAATTCCTCTCCGTATTCCAATTAATCAGATTTTGACTAACCTAACATAAATTATGCAAATGATACACATAAATCAAATTGAATAATTCTTCATTTTTCCCAACAACATTAATAAAAATATCTAAAATTTGAGAGTGAAAAACCAAGTTGAAATGTCAACCATCTCACAGTTGATGCAATGCTCAAGACAGATTTAACATTAGTACCTTCGGTAATATTGAAAAAAATGAAACAAGAAATTATTATAGTGCCAATAAAGTAAGAGAAATGGCTATTCTGAAATAATAAAATACAACAAGTATAATTACCTCGTGTGCATGTTTCTCTGCCATATCAAGCATTCTCTGTTCCAACTTCTTAATACGAGACTGATACTTTTTCTTGCTTCTATCCAATGTTTGTAGAAGAGCACTGCAGAATATAAAATGAGATCCACCACACAGCAAAGAAAGAAAGAAGAAGAAGAAAAAGATTAAAATTCACTATGTTCTTGTATTCATATAATGCTGAGAAACCAACTTAACCTAACCTGTTAGCATGTTTTAAATCATTGATAAGATCAGCTGACTGTTGATGACGCATTTCTGAGTTCTTGCTCACTTTTTCCAAAGTGGCCACTAGACCTTGCATGCGTTCACGTAACTTGGCTTCTCTGCGACTAGCCTCTTCCCCTTGAGAACATTGTTCCTGGTCAGATGTAGCAGTCTATAAGAGAAAAGGTAGAATGTTAGATGATAACTCATGTGATATGAATACAAGTTCATGATGGACGATTTTAATATGAATACATGTGGGATACAAATAAGTTATACAGTAATTCATTCAATAATTAGTAAATTGTCACTTGTAAAAAAATTTAAGTCATTATAGTTTTTCAATTAATAATAATACTAAATTTATTGTCAAAAAACAGTACAAACTGCGTATGACCACGTGGAGGACATTAAACTAATTTACTCTCCGGAAGCAAGCAAGGGACCATCCCANTTCAGCAAAAGTTCCTAGATAAGATAAAAAGTTAGCTGCGAGTTATAATACTAATAGAATGTCAATATGTTTGTAATTTTACGCAAAAAATTACATGTATAAGTTATTATCGAATTATAGATTATTCTGAGTATAGTGTTTACAAATCATAAGAGTTGAAAAAACACTAAATTCTTGATTTATTGTTACAATAAACATGCCCCTAGACAAAGCCTAGAGAACCTGTATAAGAAATCCGCCTCTACCCGAAGGAAAAAGGAGAAAAACTTGGGCCAGAATTTATGTACACAACCANCATAAAACTAAATTAATATGAGCCATAAGACAACACAATCATGCAAGAAAATAGTTTTTGAAATTGTTATAAGTTATTTAAAAAGTACTACAGCAATGGCGTGATAAAGTACAAGACGAATTTAACTTTAATTAAAATCAATAAATTCTTTTACAGTGTAGAAGCACTGTAGAAACAAATTCATTCTAGTATTTGTTTAGCAATAATTTAAGGTCAATATGAAAATACAAATTAGAAAAAATGCTTTCATTTATGATATTTTTGATTCCCTAAAATATAAAAGTTTCATTTTATTTTTATGAGAGCTAATATAATTTTGTGGGTAAATTGAGAAAATTTCTATAACTTGTTTTTTCTCCCTTTCATTTCATGGTTTTGTTATTGTTTCCTTTAAATTTTGTTTACAATGTTTTTTATTATTAAGTAAATTGGTTCATTCATCACCTGTTTCAAATTTATAGAAGAAATCATACTTCATACTCTAAGCAAGAAAGAGATATTAGACACTTTGTCTGGAAAATAATCTATCAATATGACCCTTCATACCTAACAAAAACTGGCATTCTATGTGAATTGAAATCTCCAATTAACCACAATTTGAGTATTACGAGAATACAGCCATTATACAATACATTTACAGTAGTCTCCACAAACCCGGCACTTCCCGTATCTGGTACTGCCAATATTCCGCCATTTTTATGCGCACATCTACCAAGAGTGAAGTATCTAACTATTTTCTGTGGGAGCTTACCCATTGTTGAACACTCGTAAGTTGTAACTCCTGCAATTGAGCTTGAAGTTGCTGCAACTGAAGTTCTTGTGCTCCTAATCTCAACTCCTGAGCAGCTTTGTCTTTTTCCAAGAGAAATAATCTGGCACGCAATTCAGCTCTCTCTTCCCGCACAGCCATAAGTTCCTACCAGAAAATTTTTACAATTAACAAAGATAGAATAGAAAAAAATGTTAAACTACTTTGAAAAATTAAAATATGAGAGAGATAAAAGAGATAACAATTATTAATATTTTCAACACTGAAAAGTTGAATCTGTATTTTTTTTTTGTGTTGGCTAATACAAGAGTATAGAAATAGAAATATCAATATAATTTTCACTGATAATACACAATAAAAAGAAAACTTGCTCAATAAAACTATTTCTATACTCTTGTATTAGCCAACATATATATATTTTTTCATTTACACGATGTTCAAACAATATATTTCTTAAACTAATAAGAGAAAAAAACACTAAAAAAGGCAACAAAATATTTTTAAATGAATTCTATACAATTCCAAGAGCTCAAATCACACCATACCAAAGTTGCGCACATACATCTTCAGACTAATGTAATGACTAATATGGCACAAGAAAGGCCTTGGTATTCTAGAAGTTGAGTTCTGGTTTCCCTTGGATTTGAACTAGCTTTCCAGCAAGTAATGCGGCACACAACCATTGACCTATCACAATTTGTAAAACCACAAAAAGTAAAGAACAGACTATTCTGTAAAACTGTTCTGAAGAGACCAAGAAGATGACATTATAGAGAGATTTTTTTACAGTGAATTGTTTAATAGTAAACAATAAAAAAACCTTAAAGTTACTTTAGACAATAAAAATCATATTACTTACTCATACATATCTTCTTACTCATACACACCACTGAAGTATAATATATATATCATAATACACAAAATTTTCATTAGAAAAAATATTTTTAAGACCTTGCTCATGAAAAGAAAGCAAGTATTCTATTCTATTGGAACTCATTAAAGGGACTGCTGTCAGGTCACCTCTTGGTTTCATGTTGTCCTTCTACACATGCTAAGAGAATGAAAATTGTAGATTTGACTCCACCATTTTTGTTATAGAAAAAATAGGAAGACACTGAAGACAGGTTTTTCCGTGTTTGATTTCATAGAACTTATTGGGACAAGTTATTTTCTTTGCTATTAATGATCTATGACAAGTTTGTTGTACAATTGTGTAATATAAGTAGTGACATATAACATTACCTGGATAAATAAAGATGATATTATTTTACAGTTGTGGGGACAGTCAAATAAATATTAAAAAAGGGACAACTTCTAATTCTGAATATATTAAAAGAATTATCTGCAATCAAAGTCTAAGTCAAAAGCTAAACTAATATCTAGTTAATCATTATTAATGACAGAGGCAAGACTTTCTAAAATAAACACTGTTGTAATAAGAAATATTTTTATTAAAATAAATTGGAGTTACAAAATACACTGTTTTAGGTTGAAATGTTATTAGAATATAACAACAAATCATTATTCTCAACACTTAGAATCTTTTTATTTTAATCTTTGGTATTAATACTAATACTTAATATATTAATAATATAATCCTGATATACAACAAATAATATACTACTGAAGTTGCAATGTTTCTTGGACAAGCGTAGGAAATATTTATCTAAAACAAAAATAGAAAATTAAAGAAGACAGCTGCATGAATCCTCTAATGAGAGATTTTGCTCTCAAGGGCAAAGTTTGTCCTCAATTTAACTCCAAGAAAATGAAATATAAGTCTTCATTATAAACATGCATTTAACAGAGGAATATTTTTTTGTTGGTGCAAAATAATTCAACAGTTACACATAGGATGAAATTTATAACAATAATGTACTTATTCTATACAATACACACTATAGAAAAATGTACTTATTCTATAGATATAGAATTCTATAGATAGAATAAGATAATGTGCAAACATTATTTGTAATGCTTACCTGCATGAGAACAGCAGTTTCAAGATCTAATTTGCAGGCATCTGCTAGAGACACACAGGCTCCAGGTGGTTCCACATGGCAACTTTCAAGCTCCAGGACAGTTCCTCTCACTGCAGCTCGCTCGGTCTTCAATCGCACAATATGGTCTCTCAGTCGTTTTTCTTCTACTTGGCCCCATTCACCTTTGCTGCACAATAACAGGGCAACTTCATCCTTATAATAACCAGCTTAGAAAGGACGAGTTAGCCTTATGTAATTATGCAGAAAGAGTAAGAGTTATTGTAACAGATGCATTATGGAGCGGATGGTAGGGGTGGAGGAGAGTAAAAATTGCAATTTTTGCATTACATAATTTATGGATGGTCATTAATACTGAACACAAGTCTTTGGAGAGATCATCAGAGTAAGTTGATCGTTTAACAAATTTACTCCAAATTAGCTATTGAAGTAGAGAATATTTCTGTAAAAGTAAAATGAAGTAGTGTTAAAAACTGTACTGACATACTGCACAACTTGAAACTTTTTGTTTGAAAACATTTTTCCACATACAATGCAGAACAACACTTTACCATTTTCATTACTTACTACAAGACATTACTACACAGTGGCCCCCACCATAGAGGGGTCTATGCAGGACAAGAGAATAGGAGACAAGCAATGAGTTGTATAGTTGATGAGGCACATAATCAGTGATAAAACTATCACAAGGCACTGTTTAGGTCTCTCAGAAAATTTAATTACAAAGGAGCTTTGTTCCTATTCAATTATTTCATTTATGACAAGTTCAATTAATAATAGCAAGAAGAAAACAACTTACCATTTGTAATAAGTGTGAGGAGTAAAAATGCACTTTCACGATGTCATTTATTAGTAAAATTTGTTACTTAAAGACATGAAAATATGCTTGTAAAATAATTTTCCCCTCAAATATGGATATCATATGCATCATCAAATACTGGATAAGTTGGATACTGGATAAGTTGGTTATATATATAGTTTATCACCCTTGTATAGATTTAGATGCAATGAAGGAAGCATGCATCATGCATATAAATCTGGCTCTTGCTATAAAAAATCATTTTCCAAGTTAAAAGAATTTTTTTTAAAGAGATACATTGAATAAATTGAGTTTGGTAAACGTACAGAAGAGCAATACTTACATATCAAAAACTCAAATTTTAAAAAAAGTTTAAAAGTAAAACATGATTGACATGACAAATCATGGAACAAACCTGGCAGCATGGGAAAAATCATCCCAAGGAGTAGCAGGCATTCCTACCACCACCGTCTCTAATCGAGCCAGCACATGCCTTGCTACAGTTTCAGCTGCATACCGGTTATCTCGGGCTTGTTTCAGAAGAGATGCTTTATCCAAGCCTTCAATACCAACATCTGTAAATAAGGCAACAAATGCATGTTCAGAGCAAGAAAGGGTCCTGAAGGATTGGATGGTAAAAAGTCCCTTTACACTAATTTCTAGGAGACATGGATCATTTGACCTGTCATCAAAAGTAACCCTTCTGGAGAAAATTTTGACTTACACCCCCAAGCACTGCTAGGGTCCAAAATGTTTTTGTTTTTATGAATTTTCTCAATATCTGGAACTTATTTTAAGATAGTCTCTTTAAAAGTAATTGAAAAAATATGAATTCCTGCACCTTTGTCCAAAATTACTGAGGTTTTAGCATGATATTAGATTTTTCGTAGCTTCTTAAAATTTTATTCACAATTTTTTCATACATAAAAAATGGGAGCAAATTGTTTCTTTCTTTCATTTAAAGTACTGCTGACACACTTTTATTTATATCGGCGGTTGGACTACAGTTAGGAATTCTCGCCGTCCTTCCAACTGCTATCACCCGGTTAAACCAACGACGCATGCACCACCCCAACTCTTCACTCAGAATAGGTTTAGTGTGTTAGATGACATGTCCCTGTTTCCTCCCTTACCTACTCGTTTCATCCCCTCCCGTCCAGTACCCAGACCT
>NNCF01126910.1:26133-47844 GCA_002313205.1 Laupala kohalensis | reverse complement strand
TATATATATTTATATATTTATATAACCAGAAGCCTTTGAGAATATTTAATACTATATTCCGCATAATGAACTTAGGCAAGACGAATTCTTTAATATATTAATTGTTAATCATAATCTATCAGGCTTATCTAGTGTTCAAAGAATGAGGCATCTACTGAATGTTAAATGGGTAAAACTTTATGATTTATAGATATTTCAATTCAAGAGTTTATTTTATAGAAATATTAGTCAATTGGTTCTACCTTATTAATTAATTCATTTATTTTTATTAGATATTACACTAGTGTAGAAATACTTTGTCTCATTATTTGTTAAGAAAACCTTTTCCAATAAGGTGTAAGATGAGATTTGATCACAGATTTATTGTGGCATTTATGATTACTAATGCTTTAATTAGTAAAATGTAAAAAAAGAAATTACAGATACTTAGCTTTTTCCATTATGCATAGGGGTAATCTCATATTTTCTTTATAATAAAATAAAATAAATAAATAAAATCATATAATGAAGGCTTCATAGNTAGTCATAATGAAGTTACCAATATGCTTCACTTAATGATTAACATTATAATTTTTTTTGTTTTTTTGTGGGGCGTTAGGGCTCGTCAACGGCAAGGTCATTAGAGCCCTTGCAAGTGGGGAAAAATGCAGTTTCGTACCATAGAGAAGAGCCGTAGTGACTCTTCCCCATGTGTGGGACAACCCGAATATCTCGACCATACCCATCAAAAAACCCTCCTGAGTTCAACAAATATCTAAATACAAAAATTAAAGAAAAAAAAACAGTTGCCCAACATTATATCAAAAATGAAAAAAAAAAATTCTAAAAATTATAATTTTCAAATTACAGAAAGAAGGATAAAAGGAAAGAAGAATGCAAATTTAAACCCTCCTGAGAACTTGTGGGAGGAGCCCCGATCTACTTATAAAATTCAATAGTTTATTAACATTATCCATTTCATTTCCGAGAATCTGCAGCCAGATCAGTTTATCTCCGTATTCTCATGTATTTTCTGCAATCAGTTAGTAGGTGACGCACTGTCAGAGAAGAGCTACACTCCTCACAAACGGGTTCATCATCAAGTTGCAAGNGCTCACATACGGGTTGATCACCAAGTTGCAAGATACCGATGAGTGAGAGGACAATGTCCTATGCGCAGCAAGACCTCCTTGCACCTGGCTGACCTACAGGAACTGCTCCATGACTTAACAGAGCATTTGATAAATCAGAGCTTACTCCCTTCAACAGTCAACCACTCATTGTTCCATTCACTCAGAAACCTTGTTTTGATGGAATTTAGGAGATCCCTTTTTGGAATCTTAAAGAAATCCACATGATAGGGGCGACCCGTGGCGCAGTGTGTAACGCGCTCGCCTTCTACCTCTGGGGACGCCGGTTCAAACCCGGTCCGATCCAAGTAGAATCCGAGGTGGTGGACGGAGCGGTGCTCGCGGCAGGTTTTCTCGGGGTTCTCCCGTTTCCCCTGCCTATCATTCCACCACAACATTCACTCATAATCATTCACACCCATTTCATTTCATAAATCACCGCTTCAGGGGANGGCACCATGAGTATTCCCCAGCCACAAATCCTAAGAAGCATCATATCCACCCCCATCTGAGCCGACCCCACATTAAGTGGGAAAAAGGCTAGGAAGAAGAAGAAAGAAATCCACATGATTCTTGAGGCATGCTGCTTTTGCGGAAACATCTGCTTCCTCATTTCCTCTGATTCCCATGTGTCTGGGAATCCAGTATAAATTATGTTCCTTCTGTCACTTTGGAGGGAGAAAAGCACATTCTGGATGTTCTGGATCAGCTTATCTGCTAAAATACATAATCTGGATTGCTTGAAGGGCACTTAGAGAATCAGAGCAAATCTGGAAATTTGATCCGCGGGAGAACTTTGTTGATCGCCGTCCTCTCAATTTGGCGTAGCACTCAGAGGTGAAAACGCTGGACAGGTTGCCAAGACGGTAGCAACAGGTCTTACAGGGAAACACCATGGAGCAGCCAACACCATAAGCCTGCTTCGACCCATCTGTAAACACAGGAATATAGGTCCGGTGTTTGTCAAGGATTAGGTGAATTATCCCAGCTGGAGTGTTCTTTTTGTCACGATGCAGAAGATTTTAAGAAGAAATTAATCTTCAGCTTTTGCAAAGCCCATGGAGGAGTCTTACTGAAACNTCCAAAATTTGTTTGGAGCGATATCCAAAAGGTTTGGTTGCTCTCAGTCTGTTGTTGTAGAAACGGATGGAAGAAGAGGATGGATGAAAAACCGCGTTGTGCACCAGATTGTCGAGTACGGTTTGCAAGTGGCAAAAGTGTCGTAGTNAAAGTGTCGTAGCATGAGGAGTTGTCGCCGGAGGTAAAGAAATGGTTCGCCACTCTCGGTATACAAACTCGGAATGGGACTAGTACGGTAGGCTCCCGTAGGATTCCTGCATGGTGTACACTATCCAACTTCTTTAAATAGCTTGCATGAGCAGGGCTATATACAACGCAGCCATAATTGAGCCAAGATCTTATGAATGCTCGATAAAACTGGAGCAAGGAGGAGCAATCATCACCCCATTCCCTGCTACTCAGGCACTTTAATAGATTCCAAGACTTTAATGTTCTTGCTCTTAGGTATGTCAGATGTTCAATCCAATTCAGTCTCTGATCAAAGATTAGACCTAAGAATTTTACAGAAGGATAGAATCTTAGAATGTTGTCCCCCAGGGCGAGGTGAGGTTCTGGCAGAAGGCTTGGTCTCCTACTGAAAAGAACACAGCATGTTTTTTCAACAGAGAAATGAAAGCCAGCCATCTTTGACCAGTGGCATAATATATTAAGGATGAGTTGGATTTGCCACTCTGCACCTGTGACACTGCGATGAACAAAAGATCTACAAAAAGAGTGTGTTGGACAGGATTCTTTACAGCAGATGTTATGCTGTTAATAGTCACTGCAAATAAGGTCACACTCAGGACTGAGCCCAGAGGAACACAGTTCTCTTGAACAAGGAGATCTGAAGTGTCTCCTCCAATTCTGTAGCGGAAGGAATGCTGATCCAAAATGGACTCTAACATCAGAGGAAGATGTCCTCTAAATCCCCATGCATAGAGTTGTAAAATGCCATGACTCCAAATAGTATCATAAGCCTTTGCGATGTCAAAGAATATTCCGACGACATGTAGTCTTCAGATGAAGGCATCTTGAATTGCTGTTTCCAGGAGAAGTAAGTTGTCCAGGGTGGAATGGAACTTCCTTAAACTACATTGAGATCAACTCAGCAGGTTATGCCTTGCAAGACACCAGATGAGACGTCAGTTGATAATTCTCTCCAGAGTTTTACCAACATAACTCATCAAGGCAATGCTTCAATAACTACTGATGGCCGTCTTGTCCTTTCCTGATTTTAGTAAAGGGATAAGCGTTGCTTCCTTCCATGAATTAGGGAATACTCCCTCGGACTATGAAAGATTAAAGATATCCAGAAGGTATTCTTTCGATTCTAGACTGAGTTGTCTGAGTATCTCATAGTGAATGGAATCAGGGCCAGGAGCAGTGTTGTGGGCATTCGTTACAGCTGACTCAAGTTCCCACATAAAAAGGGGAGAGTTGTAGGGTTCCCAGTTGGTGGAACGGAAGTTAAAAGATGTGCTCTCTGCTATTTCCTTTTTTCTCGCGAAATCAGGATCGCAGTTTGTTGTATATATTAGGTCAGCAAAGTATTCATCCATCACTGTTGCAATTTCTCGGTTGTTGGTGAGAACCTGATTGACTCCCATACTTTAGGCGACGATGTTGTTCTCTTAATGGTATTTAGAAACTCTTCCCAGGAGGTGGATCTGGATTCTTTGATGGTTCTGCGCGTTTTTGCTCTAGCAATCCGATATGCGACAAGGTTTTCCGGAGATGGACTACCCTTAAATTTCCGCAACACTCTTCGCCTAAAATGGAATCATCAGCGGCGTTATGAATCACCTGGGTCAGATTGTCGACCCTTTCTTGGACACTTTCCGTTTCTCTGAAGAAAGCAATAGAACGGTACAGTGTCCATTTAGCCTTTCTGAGAATCCATTTCTGCGGCTTGCATTCGGGAACAGTCGCATGTTCCTGTAAGGACAACCAGATAGGATGATGGTCACTACCATGTAGATAATCTGCTACCTTCAATTGGAAGCTATTCAACAGATGGCCCCTGGGGCAATCGCTCGACGAACCCCACAGTACACTGTGAGCGTTGAAATCTCCGAGGAGGAGTGGTCGAGGGAGCTGGCGAATTAAATCTCAGAGAAATCTCATGTCGGAGGAAGATATGTGGAACTCATGGTCATAACTAGTACGATGTGAATTTTGACTGCTGAAGCCTGGATTGGAGTTGGTAGGAGAACGGGTGAGAAGAAAGTAGTGTTTCCAACAAACACGGCAACTCCACCCCTTGCTCGATCTCCCGTGGTGTCGTCATATCTGAAGCTGATGTATCCCTGCAGAGAGGGAGAGTGTTCTGGTAAAAGGTGAAGGCAAATACAGATTGAATTGCAATGCGCTAAGAGCTGTAACTCTTCACGTTGAGTTCTATAGCACTTCCACTGAAGTATGGAAGTCATTATGATTTTGTACCTCCTGTGTCGGGCTCCTGATTATGCATTTCCGTGTCACCGTCGGACAATGCACAATCCAACTCAGAGGAAGGAAGGGCAGAGACACTCCTTTTCGTCTCCACGACTTGTTGGATGGTGTTTGATGCTTTTATGAAATCGGCAAGGTGCAGGGGTTTAGCTCCGGAACCCTGCTTTGTCTTCGTCTGGGTCTTGGTAGTTGTTAGGGTAGATTCACACTGCTTGACTTTTTCAGTGTTGAAGTAAGACTGGATTTCGCTGAAGGTTTTGGCTTTGCGGGAACAACTTGAAGAGCTTTCTTCCCACAATTATACTAGCATGTGCATGATGTTGTCGTAGACACGTCAGTGAAATCTACCTGGATGGACACGTTCTTCTTTACTATCGGATTCTTTGCTGCGGTGGAGTAACTGGTAGAAAACACGGTGTAAAGCCCTGTATTTCTTCTGTGCTTCACCATATGGGATCTTGGTTGTCTTGATTTCCTGTACTTTCTTTTCTTCAAGAAAGGAGACGCACTCCCTGCCCCACACCATGTGGCTGCCTGAGCAATTAATGCATTTGGCAGAACCCTGGCATGAAATGCCGGGTTCGTGTGCCTCCTCCCCGCACTTCCCGCAGGTATCACGACCCTTACACGATGTTTTCGTGTGTCCAAACCTCCGGCACTTAAAACAGCACAGAGGATTCGGTTTAGCCATCCTGCAGTACATAATACTTAGAAGTTTTACCCTTATTCTTTTCACTGTGAATGAACATAGGTAGTTTATTTCTTTCAGAACAGTGTCAATTGTGGATAAAGAAGAGTAAAAAGTAAAGTTACAGTTTAATGTGTTTAATAGGAGTATCTATTTACAAACATACAATTTAATTTAGGTTTAGACCTTAGTAAGATAGCTTATTAATTTATTTATGCCCTGTATGGGTGCAATAAGAGGAAAGTTTTGTAAGGGAATTTGATGAAGTCAAAAGAAAAAAGCACTGGTACTTCTTCTCAGAGAAACAAGAATAGTGTAGTACTAATCTTGAACAAAATGCCAATACATGTATTTACTCACATAATTTACACCCCCCAGTTTTTAGGATGATTTTCTGGAGTTTTTAAAGTTTGGCATAATTTACGCAGGTTTTCACACAGGCTCGGAAAAGTGGTGGGAGCTATAGAGCGGTGGCTGTATTCCAACGTTGTAAAACCTATTAACGGGTGCATAAATGAGTCTGACAACAGATTTTACCAACACTTATTGAGAAAGAACAGGCTATCCCAGGGTCAACAGGACATCCATTCCCACAACATAAGTACACAGATTTTACCCGAAATGAATGGAAAATTTAATGAATTTTTTCTTTCCATTATTTACTCACCCCTTATAATTTTTTTGTCCAAAAAAGTGCATAAAATACATAAGTTGAATGAATGAAAAGTGTAGTGAAGCAAAGCATACGCTCCTTACCAGTAGAATGAAGCCCAAATGATGCAAGACCCAAAGTGCGACATGATGCAAGTAGAAGTCCAAGCTCACTTTCCAACAGAGCAACCAATACATCATAGGCTTCAATAGCACAGTCACTGAAGCCAAGAGCTAATCTATGAACAAATAGCCAAAAAATAAACATTGTATCCACAAAACTTCATTTATCTGCACTTTTTACATAAATCATTTTTTAATTATGGATGCATGTATTGAATGGAGTAGATGGAGGGAATCCATTAAATTAATTTATGCATGCACGTATTGAATGGAGTAGATGGAGGGAAGCCATTAAATTAATTCTGAAAACATTTCACTGAAACATCGGTCTATAAATTAATTTTCTTTTAATCCGTTGAAAACAAAATTATGTTAACATATATTGCTCCTTACTATGTTATTAAACATATATCATAACAAAAATTAAAATTTTCACAAAAAACAAAAGACTTTAGATTAAATACTGCAACAAATACATTTTACATAAAAAAGTTTTCTAAAGCAAGCACAATGTGAACCTTGTACCACCTTGTACAAAATGTTTGTCTCAATTTTACGGGTAACACACTCATACAGAAAAGTTTCAGTTAAAAATATATTGTTCCCTTCATTTCATATACACTACATTGTCCTGATGTTATACTATATTCCCCACAAAAACTATTTTACTTACAGCAAAAACATTTGGAAAAAAATAAAAACACTGTACAACACTATACAAAATATACATGCCAAACATAATTAATCATTTTCCAGATTTGAGATTCTATCCATATTTTTGAGATAGTCCCAAAATAATGGGGATTTGGTGATCATCTTACCATGGATGCAGATGATAAAAAAATACAATTTTTATAAATAATCAGAAAATAACATTGAATTACATTAACTGACTCTGAGAATTTATAATAAATACTTCATCAATTTATCCAATATTTAAATAAAGAATGAAACAAAGCACAAACAATTAGGAATAATTTAATTTAATTTCTCACCGAAGAGCTGTAGCATTTGACTCGTACTTTCCAACGAGGAGAGCCAATCGCTCAGATTGTGCACGACTCTCCTCGAGAGCTAGAGCCAGCACTCTGTTTTGTGCCCGAGAATGATCTAGACGAGCTGACAGTTGCTCTCGCTCCACCTCATGACGTGCAGCAAGCTCCCCACCACGAGCCAGTTCAGCTGCATCTGCTGCTCGTAACTCACTCACTAAGCTCTCAGCAACAGGTGTGTTGCTCACCTACTCACAAAAAACATGTTCCCTTAGCCAAGCTCAAAATATAGTCATGCTATGGATCACATTCCATGATCAGATGCCCCAATACTAATAGCAAAATTATAATGATAGAAAACGTAAAATATGGATTAAAGGAAAATTCCTAAATATTAGCGCCGTTTGTGCACACGCACCAACAGAGATATGTGAAGATGATGGAATGAGAGAAACATTCTTTAAGATCTCCATTAAATGATTGGGAAAGTTCCTTAACATGATTTGGTAATAATTCTAGATGATCCTAACACTCAACTCGGCACAGAAAATTGCATTGATGAAGTGAATGATAAATTTACAATACACCAAAAAAAAAAAAAAATAACGGTCAACTCCTCACAAATTTTGCTATCCAAAACCATCACTTTGTAGCTAGTACATACTTCCAACATAAACCAATTCACTCGGAAATACGGAAAATTCCTGGAAATACAGAAGTCAATTAGATCGACCATGTTCTGGTAAATAAGGATTAAATCAGACTTATACTAGATGTTAGAACATTACAGGGCCCAAATTATGTCTGACCATTACCTTGTATAGTGTATAGTAGAACAAAAAAACTACAAAAAAATACTTCATCAAGTCACATAGACCAAGATGGAACCAGAAAAACTTAAAGAGCAGTTCTAACACCAAGGAATATAGACGTAAATTAGACACAAGGTGAAATAATGAACAAATGCATGAAGAGATAGAAAAAGTGAAATTTCATGAAATCAAGCTTCCTAACTATGGCCAAAGATGCTTTTAGTATAGAAAAATATTGGGATGGTGGGATGAAGAGTGCAAAAATGCTATACAAGGAAAGAAGAAAAACGTGTTTTGCAGCATATACAATAGGAAATAGAGAAAAACATATGCCAAAAAGGAAAGAATGTTGGACCTCACTTAAAAAGAAGAAAAAGAGGTGGCTAGAAACAAAACTACACGAAGTCAAACAATGAAGATGAAAAAATGACACAAGGAAATTTTATAAAGATGTCTGAAAATAGAAGAAAGCTGATTTTAATCATCTACTTGCCACTAAAGACAAAGAAGGGAACATATTATTGGAAGAGGAAAACAAATTAAAAAGATGGGAATTCTACTTTAAATATCTCCATCATCAGCAAGTAGTAAATAATACAAAAGAACTACCTACTACTAGATGATTCTAGCAACGACACTCATGAAACATCATCTCGGACATGACAAGAAATTAGGCAAATGGTGAAGAAATTAAAAAACAATAAACTTCAGGTTCTGATAACATACCTGAATTTATTAAATTAGGAAGCCCATCCTTATATTAGAATACTTCAACTGATCAAAAGGATATGGACGAGGGAAGAAATGCCTTGAGATTAGCATGAAGGGATAATATGAACAGTTTATAAGAAAGGAGATCGCAAATGCTACCAAAATTACAGAGGAATCACCTTACAAAACAGTCTATAAAATTATCTCAACCTGATTGTATTTCAGACTAGTGGATATAGTAGAACCAAAGTTGGGGGAAGTACAAATGAGATTTAGGTTTGATACGTGAACCATAGATAACATCTTTATAGTAAAACAAAATTATGAGAAATGCCATGAATTTAATATCCAAAGTCACATCTTGTTTGTAGACTTCAAACAATCCTTCCACAGTGTTGGAAGATCAATGACATGCAAGAGCCTAAAAACTTTGATGTGTCACATGAATGCAGGAAACTGATTGTAATGACCCTCCAAATCTCCCAGTGTAAAGTGAGAATAGATAATGAGTTCACAGCAACTTTGGAAGTGAAAAAAGGTGTTGAACAAGGAGACCCACTTTCAGCCATTCCATTGAGGCAGGTAATGAACGATGTCTTAGAAAGCTTAAAAGAGGGAGGGAACATAGCTTACAAGCTCAAACAGGTATGCACAAATGTAGTTGATATATTGATTGAAGCTAAAACTCAGGCTCTAAAAGAGACATTTATTGAATTGAGTGCAGAGTCTCAAAAGATAGGTCTCATAATCAACAAAAGGAAGTCAAAATACATGAAGTGTGATAAAAGGCAAGGTACAGAATTTGAATTTGATTATGAAAAGCATAAATTTGAAAAATATCTTCCTTTAAGTATTTTGGCACAATTGTTAACACCGACAATAGCATTGCAGAAGAAATAAAAGAGAGAGATAGCTATGGGCAGTAAAGTATACTATGTGCATAATCAACTGTTCTCCAAAGACGAGAGGCAGATCAAAGAAAAGATGGCTTGATGATGTGCGCCAAATCTAAAGAACATAAAAGTAGACAATTGGAAGAGACTGTCGCAGAACAGGAAGGAATGGTTGAAAGTAATTGTCGGTCAAGACCCACCTAGGGTTGTGCAACCTCATCAGAAGAAGAAGAAACCACTTTCAAGAAATACTTGATATACATAACATAACCCTAAACTACTTGCTCCATAAGCCAAGTTCAAAATATATTCATGTTACGGATCACATTTCATACTAAGATGTCCCAAGACTAACGGTGAAATTGTTCCCAGCTATAAAACAAATAAAAAGGTAAGCCATTTCCAAGAAATACTTGATATAAGTTTTATAACCTTAAACTATATGAAAGTGATTTACATTTTTTCCATTTCTGTGAAAAGTTAGTCACAAATCAATAATTTACAATTTTATTTTCTAACAATATAATAACATTTAAAATTTATTTTGTATTTTTTCAGTTACTCTGATTCATATGATCCCCTCTCTTTGTTGCACAGAATACATTCCATCATAAGATTTTCATCTCCTTCACCTTCTTCTTCTCCAAATTATGATTCCTCATATGCAGTACATTTAATTTTTTTTTAAAAGTACTCACTCCTAAAGAAGCAAGCTGAGAACCAGTTATCTGTGGGTCCATTTTACGTAAAGTGACTCGCTCAGCCACCTTACAGACAGGCATATCGTCCCGCGGAACTACCGCAAGACTCCCAGCAGATGCACATCTTGGGCCACCACAACATTCAGGAGAGTCAATACGAGACCCAGAATCAACCTGACAATGACATCCAGGATAAAAAGATGTTAATTATTCTTTTTTGACATTTCATATAACATTTGCTTGTTTAGTTTTGACACAGTTCTAGTGTTTCCACAGTTTATCTTCATAAAAATGATAAGTCAATGATTAATTTTAAAAAAAGTGGCCTTCAAAAGTTAAGCATAGCAGGTATGCTTTTAATTGAATAAACCTTAAGAAGAAAGAATTAGTTCACAATAGAAAGCTGAAATATTTATTCAATTTTCCTTATATCCTTTTGTTTCTGATGATTTAAGCATCAAAGTAAAATATATTTCTCCTTCACAGTACTGGCACAACAAGAAAAATAAATAGAGTAAATAAATCAATAGCAACAGAAGTAAACAAAATGCAAATGCAAATTATTTTCTGAAATATTTCTTCTAAGTAGTAAGTCTGTGATAGTAGTAGTAAAGTCTGTGAAGAAATAAATATTAATAAATCAAAACTAATTAACAAATTTGCACAGATAATAATTTAATTTATATTACTGAGAAAAATAATTTATATAAATACTTTTAAGTAGATTTTTAGGGCCTTTATTATATTATTTTTATTTTTATTCTGAAATGACACCTTTTGAAATTAGGTTAAGGTCATGTGGTCTGCTCTTCTACCAAACCATATTTCAAAACGAAAAATGTTTGGGGGATGATATTACTTGGTTTGAAGAGATAATGATTGGCCAAAGATTCTTTAGGTATTTCTTTTCGAAGGGAAATTTGTCTGGAAAAGGTGAATGAAAACCTAGCAGAAAATCTTATATAGTACCACTCAGAGGTAGGTTAAACAAATTCTCTTCTGTTCTGTAGGATGTGGGAAGCAAAGATGTGGCTAATAGATAGTACCTACGACCACAAATCAACCAACACTACTAACCTTCCTGCAGCGAGCATGCTCCAGCTGACAATTACTGGTAGCTGGAGATCCAGAACCACATGCCATTGCTAACTCCTCTGCAAGGCTACAACCCCCAACACCAACAGGCCTATCTCTAAAACGATGATGTTGTGTATTGGACACTTCTCTTCCATTCCTTTTCAGGTATTCACAATCTTCATTCTCAGCATCAGCTCCATCCACCAGCTGGACACCTTCACCACAGCAACTACCAGGTGGTGTCAATGTTCCAGCTTCGTGCCCCACCACAACCTCCATATCAGCTTCACTACCAGTTCTCAATGGCTCACACTGCTTTGCGGTTGTAACATTGCCACATTCCTCTGGAATCTATTTCCAAAACAAATAGTCTGGTCTTAAGACTAGTTAACATGTTTTTAAAAGTAGATAAACACACACTGGTGTATTAACATTAAAAGGAAAAAACACTGAAAAATTACCAAACAATTGCATGACAAGTAAATTACACAATTCTTTAATAATTAACAGAAAACACACAATATATGTTGCAAAAAATGACCATTTCAAAAGATTTACCTTTCATCCTTGGGTCTAATTCAAAGTTAACAAAATTTTCAATGCAAAAATAAAAAATAAGGTCAAATTCTCTATCAAAAATATAATTATCCTCACAACAAGTAAAAACTCCTCTGCTATAAATACTGATTTTTATGGCAATGGATGTCAAAGTTAACTGTCCCTCAACAGTCTTATGATATACTTTGCAAGTCCACAGAAAGTAGAACTTTGCCATAAGTTGTCCATTGCATAAGCAAGGGTCAATTAAAATCAAGAGGTCCATAGGTAGTTTACTCAACCATTTTTAATATGTTTAATTTTGAATGGATCTAGTTGAGATTGGTAGAATTGGAAGATTTTGGAGTCTTGGAGCATTTTTGTGTTGAAAATTGTATTGGTCTTCTCTGGCCACAGACTAGTATTTTAAACTATAAAATAGGTAAAATTTAACACAATGTTTTCACAAAATAATTAGTGTTTTAAGGTTAAGATAATAGAAATGCCTTCCATATTACATTTTCACCACAAAGTCAATTCATAATATAGGGAAAAAATTTGTAAATAAAATTTTTTAAATCGTGATCCAAAAGAGTGGAAGAATGAATTCTGGGCAAGCTCCTTGACTAATGCAAGCACAGCAACAATGAACAATGAGAAAAGGTTCTCATGTCATCTTGCAGATACAGAAGTTTCTAATCATATTCATCTCCTAAACCAAAATTAATTATGAAAAACCTGAGATACATAAGCTTTAATTACTCAAAGCTTCTAATTCAACAAAAATACAATAGATTGTATATTATATTGAACTTGTAAGCAGATATGCCTAAGTACACAACTTAAATCATGCTGACCTCTGCAGCTGGTGCTGGAGCTTCATCTACAGCAGAACAAGTTTCGTGAACATCAGAGCCTTCAGCAAGGTTAGCAGTGGAATCAGCTGCTTCATGTACCTCTTCAATTTCTGGAGAAATATGGAATTCAGAAGTTCAATCAAATTTTTAAATAACAATATTTAAATATAATATAAACTAAAAATATTGATGATCAAAATGATACTGAACCATCAAATGATTTGAATGAGGCTACAACAAATTAACAAAAAATTTAAGTTTCATCTAAAATGAAATCTTGAATCAATGATTCTTTGAAAAATTTATGAAAGTCTCAAATATATATTGAAAAATTGATTGTATATAAAATTGGTTATACTCCATTCATAGTTAACTTCATAATAGATTGAAAAGTTGATCTAGATACTTTTAAATAATATATGTCAAATTACATTTTTAAATGACACATCATTCTTTTTTGAAATTAGGGCAATTTTTGAACATCATTTGAAATTACTTTTACAAATGAAACAAGTGATTTAACTACATTGCAGTGTACACAGATGAAACATGTTTCCTGTTACATGAAACTTGCAATGCATAAAAGCAAATCTTGTTTAAATACATTGGGACATGCATTCAGTGTTTCATATAACCCATATTTCATGAAATGTGCAAAAATGGTCTCATGGATATATGTTTCATGTAACCCCCGATAAAGATTTATTGTACTGGAGTTTAGTAAGAAATGGCATGTTTAAATAAAGCAAGAAATAAAGTTCATATAGTACTAGAATTCAGCTCTAATGAAGCTACAAGAAGCATGGGAGAAGTATCCATGTCTCAATAAAATGGATATCATATGATGAATTTCCCACAGTGATGTGGGCCAGAAATATTCCCATTACAGGGAAGAAAATAAAAGTAAGAATATTCTACAATACTTTATGCAGTACTTTCCCATAGCTCATTTGAGTTTCCTAGAAGTGTGAATTTATAAAATATTGTTTAAAAAAAATCCTTATGCACTATAAGAAGTCACTAATCTAAAGGTACCATTATATAAATTAAGGAATATAAATTTTATTTTACTGTTTAATGCTGAATTGAAAGTTGCTTTTAAGTACATTGTTTTGCAAATTTAATCTAATTAAAGAAAATTGTCAATTAAAAATGGAGTTCTAACTTAGTTTTATGCCAATAAGTTTTGTTTATATTCCAAAAATGTAGGCACATATTTAATATGTACTAATGACTCAAATGAACAAAGAAGTTCTACTAGAGGCTAAAAGGAAAATTTTGTTTTGATCAAATCAGCAATTCCCAAGTGATAGTCCATTAGAAAAATTTTGTGCTCCACAAAATATTGAAAAAACTTTCAAGTATTATGACTCATAAAACAGATAATTATATTATAACAAATGGGGTTTCATGAAACAAGCTTTCATCCTGTGCACATTCCTATGAAACAAGTTTCATGGAATGATTTTTGTTGGTGTGCACTGCCATTATGATTTATAGGGAAAATTAAGTTCATCATAAAAACAAACACAGGAAAGGAAAGGACTAAAAAATCAGAAATCTACATATCATCATACAAGACACATTTTTTGACCAACAAAGCTATCTAACCACATTAGGAGGTGTAATAGACCTAAAAAATAAGTAACATTATATAAATTAAAAATACCACAAACAGTTTCACAGTAAGTAAAAAATATGTTGTACAGAGACATTCTGAATAGCATACAACTCTTGAATTTCACAACACACCACATGAGATAGAGAAACACAATAATGTGTAGCAATACAACTGTTGAGATCCACTGAGATATGGTATGTGTCCAGTGTCTTACCTGATGGATCATCCTCTTCCTGGATGGCAGTCGACCTCTGGCGATCAAGTGTTCTGCGTAACTCAGCTATCACAGAGTGTAACTCTGTAATTCGTTCTTCATACCTCTGAGATTGGAGATCCAATCGCTGCTCAGACTCGGAGGCAAGTCTACGTTTCTCCAACTACATCAGAAAAATAAAATGGACTAAATTGTGAGAAATACATGAATGATATGTATTACCTCAGAACCAATATAAATGGTAATACAAACTCTCATATGCATAAGAATTATTTCAGAACTTCATTCAAATTACAAGTGATTTTAGAAAATCCACTTCAGGCCTGTCATTGACCCAGATCATCACTCATTCCTCTGCCATTCTCAATTTAGATTCTCAGAAATGTTCCACAATTATTAGTGCATAATGGGGGAAGAAGAGACAGATAAAATATATTACTGCAAGAATACCAGTCACTAAACCATTCATCCACCAAATGAGTTTATAAGTAGTAGTGCGAAGTGACTAATTGTTCTGGTTCAATCACCTTGTCCTTCTACAAACCATATTGTTTTCAACTACCTTCCAGAAATAACAAGTCCACTATGCCTAGAGGCAGCAGCATTAGGAGGCAGGAGTATCATTTTATTATTCTCATAGTCTAAACAATTTTATTAGTTATGATTTATTAGGAATATTTTTGGATTAATTTTAAGTCTTGTTAACAGTGTGTATTTGATAAATAACCTTTATTTGATATACCGATAGAGAATTTTGTTAATATTAAGTAGATATCTTAAAAGTTAGTAACTAATTTGGTTCTTATGGAAGGTACATGTCCAGATTTCGTCTCAGGGTGTGGAAATGTCAAATCTGCCAGTGCTTTTGGACACATTTGAAATTGATGGCATATCCCACGCTTGCTTCTGGAGAATAAATGTCTCAGGGTGCAACTGCTTTATTGACATTACATAATAATTATTATTTTCACCAATTTAGACTGCAATCATACTGAAATAATTAACACATTTTCTTATCATTTTAACAGAATTTTCACAGAGACACATTTTGAAAATTGGTTAATCTGAATTTTTGGTCAACTGTCTTCAATCATACAAGTACAAACAGATACACTCTTCTAGTCCACAAGACACCTGACATTGATATGATATAAAAGGTAATGAAAAACAGCAAATGAAACTAAAACTTCTCAAAAAAACTGGAGTAAAGGTCACAAATGAACCAATTAATTAGAAAGACAATAAGAGATTCACAAAGACAATGCATATTATAAGTTATAATCAAATGCGCATTAATGATGGAACTAGTAAGTACTGCTAGGCAACAAAAAGTTAAAAATCATATCTGTCCCAGAAGTTTTGAGAATAAAAATTTCCAGTGTACNGGGGGGGGGGGGGGGGGGTCTTGGCTAACGAATGCAAATTGACTCAGTCGCCTCCGGGGAGTTACAGAGTTAAGGATGGAGTTTCGCGCGTAGCGTGTTATAGCGACGCTTCGAGATTTAAGATGCAGCTATTAATCGAGCAACGACACTCAATCAAATTTTGTTAACTAAAAGATATGGGCTCTGAAACGTTGGGCCTGATTTGGTATACTTTCGGGGAGTAACCCATATACCAGTCGAGAATGTGCTAATGACACAATATTTTCGGGGAGAGTCGAGAAAACGTCGACGACATGGAGCGTTCCGGGCTAGTCAACATCCAAAACGGACAAAATGTGGAGAAAATGCGAAAAATTTTGAGCGGAGATTGAGGCCTAAATGCAAAATGCAAGAAGAGAGAATTGTAATATACCGAAATTGAATGTTATCGCATTTTGAGAGACGAATTACAGATGAGAGAGGAATGTGCATTGATGATACGAAGTCCTATAAACAGAAGGAAATCCGGGTGCTGAAGTGTCGCAAGTTGTTGGGATGCCCTTGGACCACAGGACTTTTCCGTTTCCGCGGATGACGAGAAGCTTGAAGAGACGGTCGTTAGAGAGGTGTAAAAGAGTCTTCGGCGCTCTGCCTTAAGGAGGTTCCCTGTGATGCCTTCCTGGAAGTCTAAGAGGACTTGAAGCGCTGGCAGTGATGCGTAGATGCGGAAGGAAAGCACTTTGAAGAGTTTGTAAATTTTGAACATTAAAAAGTAGAAAAATCTCGTTTAAAAAATTAATCTTCAAACTTTTGGGACAGATCTTGTACTTTTTGATTTTTAACTCTTAGTTGTTGAAAGAAAATCACATTGCAACTGGTTATATCAATATATGTAAATACAAAAAAAAATTACAAAAATCGTATTAAAGTAAACTATATTAACAATTGAACAGAACATACAATAGATCAGTGTTGTAAACCCAGATGCCACTTATCAGGCCAGTCAATGTGTACATAAAAGAAGGCCAAAATTGCAAAAAATTATAATGTTTTTATATATCGTCAGTGAGAAGTCAAGTTGTCAACCTCGAAAGACGTGTGCGAGCTGCACAATGCCCGAAAAACAAAATCTTCTCACTTCAGTTTCTTCCCTCGTAACTCCCAAGTAACGCGATCGACGGAAAATGTTATACTTATCTATTTTAAAATAGGCTAAATTTGAAAAGAAATAAGACCAATTGCATCGGTGTACGTCATAAAGTTACCCAGAAACAGCAATTCCAAAATTGGTCATTGTTTTCAAAATAGTGAAAAAAATTATTTTTTATCGTGTTTCTTGGCATACGTCGTGAAAATTAATTGTTCTATCAGGAAATGACTAAAACCAAAGTATGTTGCAAATTTATTTAGCTCTAATTTAGCCACCAAATGACGAATCCGAAATTGAACACTGTTACCGTATTCTTTAAATTTTGTACAATTATGTACAACAATTGAAAATGTTTTAAACTTATTGTTTATAACAAATAATGACGAAAATGTTGCCAACCTCCCAAAACGAATTCAAAAAATGAACAATGCTATCGTATTCTTCAAATTTTGTACAACAATTGAAAATGTTGTTAACCTATTGTTAATAACAAATAATGACTAAAATGTAGCCAGCCCCTCCCCCAACACGGATTTGAAAATTAAACTATTTGAAAGTTAAACTATTTGAGTCGTAATTTTGTTCAATTTTATACAATAATCGAAAATGATGTTAAACTATTAGTCTAGTGAAATTAGCTGTAGTAAACTCTGAAGCGCGATAGTTCTAACTGCATAATAAAAATGGAAACTTATTAAATAAGTTTACAAGAAATGCAAAAAAATTTAAGATGTAGTATAGGTCACAAGGACAAAGATCGTTCATGACGCGGATCACCTTCAAAGAAACCGATTATCTACAAGCATTGCCTTTGTAAAATGTATAACTTAGATTTTGGGAGTAAAGACAGGAAAATAAATGTATATTCTAAGATTTTAAGGTGAAAAAATCATGGTGGTAATTTCTTGAATAATAATATTGTATTGAAATCCTCAATTACTACAGAGCTCTTATATCTTAATGTAGTTTCTCACCTCTAGGTCAATGAACAAACACAAAGTATGTGCAAATATCCGAATACCGTTTTCAAACACGAGTTTCGTAGAAGTCTAACTGAAATTAAGATTTAACTAGCAGAATTCTCTATATGTACAAAGCTGGAGTATCCACATAATAGCGCTAAGTGCGGACCAACATAATTTGTTGCCATTTTATTGCTAATTTGTTGCCCACGAAAAATGTCGTTCTTGCTTTTTCCGAGAAACAGTGAATACTCCAGATTGAATTTATAAGTGAAATTATTTTTGTGGACGTTTTTCGATGAAGAGGTCTGACCTACTCCAATATATTACATGTCAAATAATTATTTATTTACCCAAATTTTTCGAATGTTCCGCTACTTATAAGATACCATACATCAGTTGTTGGAGGCCCTGATGATAGATTGTCACATGATCCATAAACTAGGCATTGTATTGGTTAAAAAGTCGATGGTTAGTATTTTTCGGAGACATGATTTTTAAGCGAAGGGAGAAAGAGGTAACCTTGACATCGAGCAACAGGCAACAGTTCTATCACAGTGCAAAACAAGCGTAATAAAATTATTTATATATTTATTTAGTTTTAATTCCACATCTCAAACAAAGTCATTATGTGGAATAGTCTCGTCTAGGCTCTTTTAGTGGATATCTCTTTCATCTCTAATGCATCACATTCTCCAATGCATCCTGCAGCGTACAGATCTTCAAGGTATAAGTTTCGAAGTCAATGAAGTCGTCTTTCGTACGTATTAGTTTCGTATTTTCAGTCAAGTCGTAGTGTCCTTCCAAGCCCTTTCATTTCCTTAATGAAATAGATCGACTCACCATTCTCAAGATAATATGCAACACGAAGCAACCAGACCAGAAGTTGAAAGAGCATTTCAAAGTTGACGTCATACACAATGGCATTGTTCAGTGAAAAGTGCTTAAATGAACAAACTCTACTTTCTACTACGCTTTCACTCCACTCCCCAAACCCATCTCATTGGGAAGCAGAACAGTTGTAGCGGTACCTGGTGGGTATCTCTTACACAAGATTACCTGGTACCGTAATGACTGCATAAGAGAAATAGTTGAGGGATACATCTCTTACACATTTAATAATTTTGGTAGAAATGTTTCTTTGGTGTGAGATGGTTATCCCGAGGATGTATCCTTCAAGAGTACTTAGACCTCTGAAATCTTGCGTCGGTATGCAGCTTCATTCTTCAATGATGGTACAAGTTCCAGGAATTCACCAACATAAAAAAGTTCCCTATGAAAAGTTCCCACCGAATGAACGGAACAAATGACGCCTCATAGACGTAATCTGTACTGTGATTGAGAAATAGGAATTGACGTCCTACGAGCAACAGAAGATGCAGATTGTGATATTTTTATGAGTAGCGTTAAAGAAAAGTACATCATTTGCGAAGGTACTTACAACTGGAGATGATGTACATCTACTAGTTCTATTCTATGGTTTACGTTCCAATTTCAAAAAGTTTACTTCGAGAAAAGTGACAGACGAGTCTAGGAGCGTTCAACTCCACCATTTCATTTGATTGGGGAAGGTGAAAAATTGCTCCGGATTGGATTTACTCGAATTCAATGGCTCCGACTTCACGTCCGCCCCTTTCTGACAGTAATAAGAAATTGTGGAGTGTTTGTCCAAAAACACCCCCACCTGTTTAACCATAATTTGGTCCAATAAAAACTTACATTTTGACAATCTTACTTGAGGAGGAACTCTCAAGATAATTGTTAGAAAAAAATTAAACAAAATCTTAAAAAGTGGATAAAAAACAAAAAAGATATACGTTTTAAACCATTAACTTATACAATAACTTTCATCATGAAAAGGTGCGACTACCTTTGCTTTGGCCAACTGCTCCTCCAGTAGATCTCTCTCTTGCGTAACAGAATTGAGTCTGCCAGAAATTTCAAGTATCTCACCTTTAAGAGATGTTAGGGCAGCCAAGTGTAACTGCAAAAGAAAGATGAAAATGCAATACAAGGGTCCAAAATTATTTCCATTCAAATTAGCATGGAATGGTGTGTGTTTTCGTAGGAAGAGTATATAATTAAAATACGATACTTGCAACACTACGATTGCAATTCTTCAAGAATTAAGATAAAAATTGGTAGAATTCATTTAATTGGTTCGGATCTCACTACAAACCAGTTATATAATTTAAATAACCATAAATCACTTTTCTCTAGAGTATTCATGTTCTTGAAGCTGTATATTAGACATATTTTGGAAAGTGTGTAGTCTAACGTTTGCATATCCTGTAAATGATTTCTTATTGTAAAAGAAACAGAGTAAAAGAGTCATCATATCAACAGTGAGAGGTAGAGGAAATAGAGGATAAGGAAGAACAGATTATACGAACTAGAATCACTGAACACTTATGGCAATTAATCCTTAATACCTTATTGGCAAGTTCAAACATGCCACTGGAAGCTCCGGCACCGAGACCACCAACGGTGAGAGACCCGCCAGCAGCCTCCACCAATTTCTGCAATGCATGAGGCTCCGGGCTCAAGTCCCGGGCGCCGGAGTCGAATTCCCAACTCTCATGCTTACCAGCAGACGCCGCACCTGATGCCCAAATGACAAGATCGCCATTATTAACGCAAAATTAAGGGTTCGCTATAAAAAAAAACATCAATTGGCGTGGGGTCTATAGATGGACTTGACTCAGTTGATGAACACAATAAATGAATGAATGTATGAACGAACAATGAATGAGTGAATAAGTGATTGATTAAATGATTGATTGAATAATTTAATTAATTTTTCTCAAAAATGCTGTTACAAACTGTGAATGCTGTGTATGCATGGAGGACAATAAACTAATTTATTATCCGGAAACAACCAATGGACCATCCCATTAAATTCGATCAAGGGCCCTAAAGCAGACGCGGGTTTAACATATCAGCACACTCCAAAAAAAGAATATAAAAAGTTGGCTGCGAGTTATAATATCAACAAGTTACCAAGAAATTTGTTTTAATGAAAGCTAAATTTGAGATTAAATATTACAAGAGTTTTTCGTGACCTGTGCCCATAAGCAAGAGCCTAAAGAGTCTGTTTATAAAACATGCCTCTTGACAAAGAAAAACCAGACAAAACCCGGACCAGGTGGGGTATAAAAACTAGGAATAAGGTTTTAATTCATACATATCAATTTAAAAAATATTACAAAATTCTTTATAATGGAACACACTAAATTAAAAGAAAAATAATCTAAATCTACACTCATTTTAGATGTAATAGTCCATTAAAATATGTCACATATAAAAATACACTTGCTTTTGTGAATATTTTGAAAAAATCACTTAAGAACTGGAGCAGTATAGCAAACTGGATAGCCCGCACTATCAAAGATCTCTGGAGAAAATGATACAAATGTCTGTTAATTACAACCAGGAGTAGAGATTAGCTCTCCCGCTCACGTGAAGTAATGCCTAACGGTGGTTCCGCAGGAAGCGGTGAAGTACAGGGAGGTGTTTTTTAGTGGGTCGCATCCCCACATACCCCTGAAGTGTGGACTATTCAGGCCATCTGTTATCAGGCATATTTTTCACATACCCTCGTAAAAAACATACATACGTACATCACATAAAACATGCATTACATATATACATACATGTATTACCTATATACAGACAGACATTATATATATATATATATATATATATATATATATATATATATATATATATATATATA
>NNCF01126910.1:15285-25629 GCA_002313205.1 Laupala kohalensis | reverse complement strand
TATCCATAAACCTATTTTAAACCCCTCCCCCCCACCCAAGTGTGTTCTGATGAGTTTGTTTCATGACTTACACGATATCGGGATTTCACTATCAGCTCAGGGACCCAGAAAATTATGCATTCGTCACTGGTATGTCATGTTCGATATTTTTCATAGCATCCCCTTCCCTAGGACTGCTGGAGTTTATATGGGCTGATTGTAAACTTTGACGTCTTCGAGAATGTCACTACTAATTTCAGCGCCCTAAAACTACGATCTCAACAATAATATCAGTCACTTTCGATTATTTTTACATTTCACTCCTCATCCTCAACACAAAGGGTATTCCTTATAGGGGGTGATCGTGTACTTATATGACCATGAGGGTGTCACTTCACTTCAGTGGCACCAAAAATGAATTATTCAATCGTTATAACTATCGGTCGTTTTTTAAAATTATGTTTACCTGTCCTTTATTCTCACCCCTACCTCAGGGATGCTAGGGGTATATTATCTGCAATGTGGACTGATTGTGAACTTGCAAAGCGCCGGGGACGCTCTTATCCATCTCAACGGCAACGAAAAGTATGGTTTCGAATACATCGGATTTTTCTATTATTTTTATATGTTATTCCCTTCTCACCCCCTCCCTAGGGTGCAAGGGATGTCTCACCCCCTTAGTGCTTGTTGTCATATAATCAGTCATCTGTGTATCAAGTTTGGTTGAAATTGCTCCAAGCACTTTCAGAGTTGTGGTGGGATACATACATAAAACATCCCAACCCCAATTTCACCCCGATAGGGGTGGATTTTCGTAAAATCCTTTCCTAGCGGAAGTCTAAGAAACATATCAGCTAAATTTCAAGTTTTTAGGTTTTGTAGTTTCTGAGGTTTTGTGGTATTTCGCTTTTATACTTAGAGATTACATACATATATGTGTGCATGCATACACACATAAGTACTCGTATGAAAAAATCTAACTCTCCGTAGTGAATTGCAAGATTTACTATCAACCCTCCATGAAATACCTTGGAGTAAACATCGACAGTCGACTGTACTTTGATGTACATTTAGACGGTGTCAGTGAGAACGCCGGGCGGGTAGCTTTAACCCTAGGGCGTATAATCCCAAGCATAGGAGGTCCCAGACTGAGTCGTCGCAGGTTACTGTCCAGCGTCATTAGTTCTACTTTGCTCTACGCACCACCGATATGGTCGGAAGCAATGAAGGTGAAATCATACGAACGTCGAGCGGCACCTGTGTATCGGAGAAACGCTTTGCGTGTTGTATGTGCATTCAGGACGGTCTCATATGATGCTATATGCGTCTTAGCGGATATGCCACCAATTGATCTCCTGGCTGACCAACGAGCTAGATTTTACCGGCAAATACGGGATCTCGAAGACACCGCTCGTACAGTCATCACCAAGGAAGAGAAGGAAGAGACCATGTTGAGATGGCAGAGTCGATGGGAATCATCGATCACTGGAAGGTGGATGTATCGTATGATTCCCAACATTTCCCTACGGAATGATAGGAAGCATGGCGAGTTGGACCACTACCTCTCTCAAATGTGACAGGTCATGGTTGCTTTAGGGCCTACCAATAACGCTTCCATATCGAGGACAATCCAACAATCCATGTCCAACATGTTGCCCAGACGTAGAAGATGTGGAACACGTCTTTTTCACATGCCCCCGATTTAACGAGGTGGGATCTGGAGCGGGCGTTAAACTACATCATTTCGCCTGAGAACATAGTACGCCTGATGATGTCTCAAGAAAGTTGGATGGCCGTAGCTATTTTTTCAGCTAAAATTATCAAGTTGCTTCGTCTCGCAGAAAGGAATAGAAGAGACAACTAAGACGGGCTTGTAGCTATTCTGCCCCCTGCGATGTAATAATACTTGACGGTGGTTCCGAAGGGAGGTACAGAAGTAAAGAGAGGTGGTTTTTAGTGGGTAAAAATCTAACACACTGTGAAGTAAGGGTTTCACAGCGTCCTTTGAAGATTTTCCCCACCCTTGTAAAAAAAACATACATACTCGTACATACGAACGAAGCAAGTTAAATAAAAGCTCGTAAAAAACAAAAATAACTTCCAAATTTTGAATAAAATGTTCGGAGGTCCTCAAGAACCAATTCTGGATGACACGTTAGCCAAGTTTCGAATATATCTGGCATTTTTCAAGCGCAAATAATGTAAAATTAATGCATTTCAGGAAACAGTGTATCAGGCAAAAATAATTGCCATACGCAAGGAGCAAGTCCAGACAGATGGTTTTTCGGAAACTACATAGAAAACATACCTGAACAATATAAGAAAATGTGTGTCGATATTTTTATGTTCGTCTTTTTAATTAGATTAAACAATTCGTAACTAGAGCATATTTAGAAGAGAGTATTCTGGAGAGTATATTTAAAAGAATATAATTTAAAAGGACCGAAAGTTTTATCAAACGAAAAAGTGACATATTAGTGTGCACATGTGATTGTCACACGAGCAAGACATTTTCTTCGTCATTATGTGCAACTTTGAAGATTATTTCGTGCATGTTAAACGAGACCAAAAAGAAGAAAAAGATTGTCTTCTTGAGACACACAATTGTGCCAAGGTTAGTACAGATCTAAAGAAACTATTATTTACTGCATAACTAAGAATCATAAGTATTGCATGAATTAGTGGTATATAATAAAATAAATTGTTATTTAATATGGACTACAATTATTGTTTATGTAATAGAAAATTGAAGAAACTCAAAACAATTAACTTCGTTTATTAAAATTAATAAATTCTTTATCATTATAGAGAAGAAACGGTTCAACAGGGAGCTTTTAGAGCGAATTTGAAGAGATTCAACTTATATGATACGAGTACTTACAAAGGGAATAAATATAAATACGATTCCTACATTATAATAGCCCCTTCTGGCAAAGAGTGGTTGACACGATGTTGAATATTAGCCTTATTACGATTGTATTATTAGTAAACAAAACAGGATATAAAGCAAGCGTGGTACTTTAGTAATCCTGTCTTAACAAATACAAAATTTTCATAAATATAAATACATAGAAGAGTTAAAATATTTGATTCCCGAAATAAAGACTTACATGAATGTCAGGGGTAGATTTATATCCGAACTGACTTCTTTTGCATCCTGTTAAAGATTAGATGCTTTAGGCGTAGTGGCTCCAAAAGATGGTGCCGTACCGTAAATAAACATTTGCAAAATACTCGCAGTGGGAAATGTGTGGACTTACATTGACCAGAATTCGGAAAGCACAACTCAGGTTAACTAGAGACGATTCGTGTGAAACCAAGAAGAGAGGTTAGATGAACTTTATGGAGATTGATGTTTACACAGTAAATTAGTAACATCAGAACAAAGCAAAATTTTGCAGTGGAAGGTGACATATCGTTCATAGTCAATACAAAGAAGATAGGGCTTATACACAGGTTAGCGAGGTACCTGATGGGGTTTCCATGATTTAAGAGCACATCTTTTAGCCTTGAGCAACCTTATCGCTAAACTTACAAAGGATGGTTCAGAAGGACATCTCCGGAATGTGAACAGATTGTAAGATGATCTTACTGTACACGTCGTGAGAATGACAGTGGCTATATCTTTTCGATGGATAGTACGCAATAAGCAATTAAAATGAACAGTAGACCGCATCACACACTCGGCAGGTTGCATCTCCACAAGTGGTCGTTACGTTTCAATACATGTTATTGATTCTCTTGACTTCAAAAATATTTGTAGTTCTTTATGGACCCAGGTTTCGGCAGCAAGTTACCACAGGTCTCATAATTGTCCACTAGATCTACCGTTTTGCATTTTTGGATAGCAGTCTGTTTTGGAATAGTGTTTTGTAAGCAAAATGAGCTCTATTGCCAAGTGAAATTCTTTCTCTGATCTCTTCTTCAATTCAATTATTTCTACTGACGACCGATCCAAGATATTTATACCACTCAGCCTCTTGGAGCTGTGTATTATTGATCCTGATACATTCAGGTCACCTCGCTTACATCTCGATTTTTTGCTTTTTCCCTGTTTATTATTAAGACATATTGAATAAATTGGTCCTTTCTGTCTTTGGAAATTTTCTTTGTGTGTCTGTCTCGTTCTTGCCGTTTTAGGATGTCGTCGGCATATGCTACGCAGTGTTTCAGAACGAGATATTGTCTTACATTTCTAGATTTTTCATTACAGCATCGATTATTATGTTAAAGAGGGTAGATAATAGCGGGTCGCTTTGCTTAACTTCATATTCAGCACTAAATTCACTGCTATATTTATTACTGATTTTAACTTTCGCTCGAGGGTTTGCGAGTGTGAGTCCTACCAATCTTATTTTATCTGACACTTTGTACAGGTATAAACATTTAATTATTTTACTTCGGAGTACAGAATCAAAAGCATGCATATAGCCAATAAATATGCTAAATAATTCAATATTAAATTCGTGGCATTTTTCAAAAATCTCTCGAACTATGAAGATATTGTCGATCGTGGATCCATTTGCTTGAAAGCCATTTTGGCATTCACTTTTGCTACGCTCAACTATTTCTAATAGTTATTATTTATCAGGATCGCAAATATCTTGTGTGTTATGTTCAATAACGTAATGGGCCTATCGTTGTTGCAGTTTTGTTTCGAGTCCCATTTCAAAATTTTGATCCCTTCGTACTCTAGTCCCTAAATATGCTGTGAATTTAAACCATGGTATATCCAAATTTTTCTTTTTTTCCGGGGAGGGTTTCCGGACTAGAAAGTATTTCCTCCCCCCACCCCCAATGAAAATTCATTAAATTATGCTATAGGATAGCGACTACGCACCGAGACTGTGGTCGCTGCCGGTGGGTAGGTACTCCGGCGTGGCGCGATGCTTCGCCGTGGACGCCGCCGCGGCAGGTGCTGCAGGGGTAGGCGTGGCAGCGGCCGGAGCGCGAGGGGTGACGGGGGTCTTAGTGGCAGGGGGCTCCGCGACGCGGACCGCAGCGCCGCTGCCGCTGCCGCTGCCCCGCAACGCGTCGATCTCCGGCCGCAGTGCCAGGCGGCAGCGGAGGAATTCGTCGAAGGACACGCGGCCGTGCTCATCGGCGCCCAGCTCGCGCATCAACTCGTCCAGCGAGTGCTCCAGGTTCAGTTCACGGCACATGCTCCGAAGATCCTGGCTACACACACACGTATACAACTATTGACATTGTTTAAAATACGGATAACCTGAAAGAAACAAATTATGACATGATCTTATAAATGTACACATATGTTGTTGTGGAATAAATAAATAAATAAATAAATAAATTATAATTACATACAACTGTTAACTCGCTCTCCAATAACTGACTTACATCAGGCCCATTTCACAAAGTTGTTTCCTTATATAATAAATTAAACTAATAAAATATACATTAGTACGCATATGTCCCAGAACTTTTGAGACAGTTCCATTATCTGAGAAACCTAATGGACCAAATCGCACAAATGAGGTATCTTACTTAAGAGCATTAAAAGACGTGTCGGCGATTTTCTATTAATTTATCTTGTACTTTTTCCTTTCCGAGGTAACAACACTTAAAAATTACATCAAGAAAAATAGCTACTTGACTCATTTATTTGGAAAGGATGTTACTTGACTGATTTCAGTTCTGACAATTGATAGCTCGGACGCGTCTGACCATGCAGGAATAAATAATAACCTTAGGGATTTGTATACAAGTTACGTGATACTTCAGTGTGTATCATTCGCAACTGTTCATATCCTGTTTAGGGTTACGCTAAATATGAAAACGAATGAAACTTGCCAACATCTGGCAGATGGGGAAAAGTAGAATATGCCATATTATCCAGGTAAATAAAATACATTTGCTAAATAAAGGTAAACGTTTATATTATCGTACAAATGTTAGATCTCGCTTGAGTCGCTTGGTGGTCTGCAAATATTATTTTCGGAAACGTTCATTTCGTTTGGGTTCTGAAAGTGTGTGGCCACAATAATGACGAACGGTGCGCTGTCAATTTTTTAGAAGTTGGGTTCATTGTGACAGCCTGAACTTGAAATTTCTTATGCTAAAATCTCGATCCCTTCAAGGAAAAAAGTTTTCAGTTTTTAATAAAAGGTTGAAACGTGAAGTTAGTTCAGGGAAAAGTTTATCACCAACGAGGTATATTGCTGTTTCGAGTTGAGAACCTGGCAATGAGAATTGGCTGAGACGTACATGCAATTGGTGAGCGATGTAAGCATTTTCCATTACAGATTGTGTGAATCTATCGTTTTTCTATCCCAAACACAAATTATTATATCCAATAACCACATTATCGTACTATCGTTTTCCTCCCCATCACAAACTTCGATCATAGTAAAGCAAGCGTTAGCATAAGCAACAGCTATTAGGCGGAAACACATGGCGCGATTTATCCCTGGCGACAAATCGTTACCAATATATCGGCCGAAAAATCGCTCAAGAGATAAATTGTGCTGGCCTCCCACACACACACACACACACACAGATAAATCGTTCAGAGAGATAGATTGAAGCAATTTTTCTGCGCATGTGTATTGCTTCTAACGATCGACCGCTTGAACTCGAACGATTTATCCGTTCGGATGACCTTTCGGATTCCGTAAAATCTGGTGAATATATCGCTCACGTTTAACCTCCATGTTGAAGGTGGTAGTTTCCGTAATCGTGAACAAATATTCTCAGAAGTGTTTTATTCATTGGGTTGTTGAGATACATAATAAATGAATAAAAGAAAGAGAACATGAAGAGAAATGACAATCAGTAGTCTTTGAGAAAAGAAAGGATATTTTTAAAAGAGAAAGAATGTTATAGTCATTCGAAATATATATATAGTCAAAGTGGTTTTCGTCTTTTGGAAAAATAAATATTTTTCGGTTGACAATAACTTTCTTTCTATTTTAAGTTAAAACCGAATACACCTCCATTACCCAATTTTTAAAAGTTCTTATCACATTCGTCATTTGAGAGATAATAAACCTACTGACAACGAATTATTTACAAACGGACAATGCAATTTTTGACAAATTGTTTAGTGTCGAGAAGTAAATTGACAAATATTGTGTTGCGAAAATTAATTCCTCCTGATGACATAAGAATTGACACCTTACGATATTTATATAGAACTATGGCTTCAAAATTTTAATTGTTTTACACATAATGTACCTATTAAATTTTTATACTTGTAGTGTAAAAATGAAAAAAAAATATCCCAAGAAAGACAAAACTAACGAGCAATGCACAAGGGCGGATTCGCGAATAATAGCAACCAACACAGACAGACACGCGTGAAAGAGAAAACGTATTGAGAATATAATTTTCCCCTTGTTTCGATATCTGTATGCAGTTGAATCTTGTTTATAGATTTATTTTTTTTGTGGGGCTTTAGAGCTCGTCAACATCCAAGGTCATTAGAGCCCATTGTTTATAGAACCAGTACATTTTCTGGAAATTCATACTGAGTACACCAAACATAATTTTCTTCTCTTCATACATCTGCTCTGTCCTGTCAGACATCCCCATTGTCCCTTGTCTGAAGGGACGCGATTTAGCCCATTTATGTCCCGATAAAAGTTTACGGATAAATTGCTCTGTGTGTGTCAGCCAACCAATTTATCTGACGATATTTTTTTACTGCCAATAAGTCGCTAATGTCGTTCGAATCAGGCTCGGACTGGCCTGCTGCCCTCTGTGCCCTCCCGGAAAGAACGCCCTCTCTTAAAAATTACCAATTCGAAATAATAAAAATTTGAAATATAAAAACGTAAAAGAATATAATCGCACGACGAATGCGCTGATAAGAAAGTAAGACTGTGAAGGCGTTATGAGCAGCGCCTCGAAGCGCTAACTACAACGTAGCATTCACGCTTTTGTATACGTACAATCCGAAGTATCGGAAGGCGCCTGGCTACCAACCTCACTATGTCACCACATCCTCGTTCCGAGTAGCCTTCACCCAGAGATGCTCCCTGACACATCATCTTCCACTCAACACTAACATTCTTATCCTTGGCGTCCGGAATGATTCACCTACTGGATAATTCTTATTGCAAATTATTTTTTTACCATGCAAGTAAAAGACAAAAATTTAGCTTAGTTTTAGAGCCTACATAAAATTTTAAGAAAAATGATACCAAACAACCATTTTCAAGCATTCGCGGTCCGTATGCGTGTAAACTTGTGCACTTATGCGCGCAACACAGTCTTTATCGTTTTTTAAACTACGCTAGCACGCAAATGATGCTTCGGGGGAAAACATACAAATCTTCTTTGTAGGCAATTTTACAATCTATAAAATTCAAAATAACTATTTTTACGATAAAACATATCGTTAAAGATATATTTTCGAAAAAAAAAAAATTCGTGACCTTTGACCTTGAATAAAATTTTTAGCTCAAGAGAGATCGCTGAGGATTTTTGATATTTCATTTGAAGGATAAGGTTTATACCAAATTTCATCTCTGCGAATTTTTGCTTTGTGGAATGTCTTTTCCCTGGACTAAATGAAGAAGGTAGCCAACCGAGTTCCGATATATTACAAACTGGTAGGAAGAGATGAGGGAGCTTTAATCGCACTACCAATCTGTCAAAGGATTTTTAAAATTCTCTTTATGCTCATATTATAATTCGTCTCGACTGAATAAGATTGATTACGATTAAAAAGTATAAAAAGTTGTGTAAAGTGCCGTCAACAGGCGCATGGTACAAGTTGCTTAGAGAGTGAAGCAATAAGGATAAATTAAAAAAAGATTTATTTAATGATTCAACAAATGTTTGCAAGTAATTACTTCAGAGTTTCAGTTTCTGATCTCAGTTGTTAATTTAATATTAATCGAATTCAACATTTTTGTGAATGTAATATAGGCGTAACTACAGCGTCGCGTACTCGCCTTGTAAAGGAAGGGCACTTATATGAAATACTAAACTATCAAACTTTCTCTTTGCTTTGGTTGAAATATGTTTGGTCTATGTTAAGGAAGGTGACAAGGATTTTTTAATTTATAGAATATTTAAACAATAAGCCTACATCATGTGATTAACGTGTTGTGACAGAGAGCTGAGCAAATAAATTCGTAAGTTCAGGTCTGTTTGGGAAACCAAACGTGTCAAGAGAAAAGCAGTGGCGAACGAGTCGAAGATCTTCCAAGTTCATTTCGTGATGAAACACGCGAGAGACCAGGGGTATTTCACTCATCCACGTTTCTGGTTTTCTTCTTTCCTTCTGCTGGTGACGATATTCTGTCGTATCCCAGACGCATTGTAAAATTGCGGAGTGGCCATTTCTTCAAATAACAAATCGTTTTAGTTAAAACATCTTGGACGCATGACTGAGGCAGATACATTCAGTTCGTTCTCTGCTGATTGTTAGTGTTCAGTGCGGTACTATGCGTTTCGTTAAGTTCGGTAAAAGTGTTTTTTCCTCCGTCATCGTTTGATTAAGGCCAATATATTTTCAGAATTGTTGATGCTTCAATTCGTTTTGCGAAGAAAACCGACATTGTCAAACATGTGTCAAATGCGCGTTTAAATTAATACATGAATACAATTTATACTCCGTGATGTACCCTGAACTAAATAAAGTTTACAAGTACTTATTAAATATACCACTAATGAAAGTAAGTTGTGAGTGCGTCTTATCAAAATTAAAATTTATAAAGACAAGGCTACGTTCAAACCTTTCAAATGAAAATTTGGAGTCCTTTTTCGTCATGCAAACTAAAAGACAATTGCTGTTTGAAATGGACAATAACGTGATCATTAATTCTATGTGAACAAAGTAAAGAGATGAATCGCCTATTGGCCGTTTAGAACATTCAAAGCTATTAAAAATAAATCACTAAATCTATTTAAAATGAACGCCATCACAAGGGATTATCTATATTATCTTAGCACGTAGGATTGAACTATATCGCTTTCCAGCAAATATAAGAAAGCTGCTTCACATATAAGGGAAGTCTGCTGAAACATTTCTTCTCAGAGGCGGACTATGGACTTCAACAATTCTCACGTACAGTAAAATTGCTTTAGCGAATTGATTTTCTTTCGTTTAGCATTTCAATAAAATATAAACATGAGCATTTCATTGTTCTCAATTGGCAATTCGATCTTCTTTTTTTCTGGGGTTTTACGGCTCGTCGACATCGAGGCCATTAGAGCCCTTAAAACTTGTACAGGTAGGGAAAATGCAGTTACGCACTAGGGAGAGCCAACATGACTCTCCCCGCGTGTGGGACTCGTCGAATGATTCAACCATACCCATTAAAAACCCTCCTGAATTACAACTCAAAACTCAAATATCAACATATCTCAAAACATTATATATATATATATATATATATA
>NNCF01126910.1:1874-12238 GCA_002313205.1 Laupala kohalensis | reverse complement strand
GGATGTATATTATTGTGCATGTATTATATTGTTTTAGATTATGTATTATATTGACGATGCAAACACTCCTCCACGAGTAGGTACTCGGAAGTTGTGAGTTACAATTGCAGCCGACACGGGAGTACGTGGAAACCAAGTTTAAGCGCTCACATCCCCTAACTTATCTCCCGAATGGGGATGTCACCCAAGAATGCGTCTAGAGAGACGTACCAGAGTGTGTCAAGAGAGGGTGTGGCCGATGCGCGTTACATGTTTGATTGGCTGCGCCATTTTTCCATCAATGGGGAATTTAAAATTCATTCAATTTATGTCACTTTAATGTCTATCGGCCAGCAACACCTTCTAAAGCTCGAGAACCACTAATCCGATTTTGGTGATTCTTTTTTAAATTCATATGTTCTCTGGAAAGATTTGCGTATATTTTTTGTTATCTTAGGTATCACAAGTAATAGGTAATAACAATAATAGACAATCAAGTCGAGGGAAAATCAATCTTTGGTGAGAGATTATTGCATACGCTGTCTAAACGGTTAGAGATAGGTGGCAACAATGAATGGCAATATTGTTTACCTCAAAGAAGTCTAAAAAAATCCGCGACAGCATATGTCTATCTATAAGCGTTAACCAAAATTATTGAAAAAAAGGCTTTAAAAATAGACGCGTTGAAATACTTCAACTTAAGAGAGTAAATCAAGTAGATAAAAATAAATCCTAATCCAATTAAATGCAAACTTTTTGTGCATTTAAGAAAGATGAAAACCGTCTTTAAATCGTAAAACATGCACGAATAGTTTAAATTTTACAAGTGTTTTAGTTTTACAAGCAGTCGCGGCCGTTGCCTTTGGAGGACCAGGCAAGCATTTGACTGGTACGCTACCTTGTGGTGCATCAAACATTTTATACTTACGTTAGTGCATTTGAATCACGCGCCAGTTTGACGGAAATATGGCGGTTATCGCTGGCGGGGATAAATCGTCCACAAACTCTCTAGACGCACTCTGGGTTTGTACTTCCCAATTGACGACGTTTTTCACCTCCTGTATACAGTTTCCTTGGTTTGAAAATTCTTTATTTTTCATTCCAAACCCTTTAGGCTTTGTCTGGAGAGCTCACGAGTTTGTAGGGAGTTATGAAAAAAGCAGAGTTGCCAAATAATCTTAATGGCAAGTCATGCTACTTACGAACAGAGTCAAGAGGTCTCATGTTATATTACAATCTTTATAAATAACTATTTTCGAAATAAATAAATATAAATCAACTTTGTCAAAAAAGAAGTTGCAAACTGCGTATGACCACGTGGGGGATAATAAACTAAGTTACTTTCCGGAAACAAGTCGGAGATCATCTCATAAATTTCAATCAATGGTCCAAAGAAAGTGACGGATGTAATATTTATATAAGAAATTATTTAATAAATACGAACTTTTTTCTTTTATTCTTCCAAAATGAATCGTAGATATTGTGGGTAGTAAAAATTCGAGATTAATAAGACCAAAAGAATTAATGATATTCCAGTCTTTGGAAAATCCGCCACTACCCGGAGGAAAACCTGAGAAAAACACGGGCCAGGATGAGGCTACAGAGATAATGTACACAACCATGTCGAGGTTGTGTCAGAAATAAACTATTATGAATAAAAAGGCTCAAAAACAACATGCACGAAAAAAGGAGTTTAATCAGTATTTAGAGTACTTTATAATTGGAATTAACATCACCTACATCATCCGACATCATATGGAAAACAATATGTACTGGGAAATTTAATCAGATTGCTACAAATTACATTGTTATATCTTGTTAATATTCATGAAACTGTCGTGCAAAGCAAAAAAAAAAACATCAACCAAAAATAATTAGGCTTTTCAGTGATTTGACTAAAATTACCCGACAGAACGACCTTAAAAGGACCAATCTTTCAGAGATTACGACAGTATTTTGATACTTCACACCTTTTAGAATCATTTTCTCTTTTTATTAAAGCAAGAGATTATTGAAATACGGAAGAATGCAGATAAAATACTAACTTTTAAGAATACGAGAAAAAATGGAACGAGCGGTGTTGTTTTCGCAACATAGGCCGGAAATGAGTTTAAAACTTTTTTACTGACATCCTTATTACGTTCTTAGCCGGAAACATCTAAAGGAAAATGGCATCAGCTACAATCTAACTACATACGCGTCAAGAGAAATAAAAGAAACCTTCAGAAGCAACTGAAAGAAGATAAGAAATGACAGAACGGGTGTTAATTTATTTTTTCTTTGTCATTGTTTTATTTGTGTATGTATTTAATTTTGTTTTCTATGCTTGTAACTACGATGAAACTTTGTTGATATGTCCATTCACTAACATTCGCCTGATGATGGCAGCAACATGGTGTTGAAACGTTGTAAAAATATTAATTATTAGTCTACATTAAAAGGTCTATTTTTATTTAACTATTTCAATTTAATGATGATTGTCGACGTGAATAATGTCAGTTAGTATTTAGTTTGCTATTCTAATCAATTTACAATATTTAAGTTCAATTAACATCATTATTTTTGGTGACGCTCACAGTTTGAGGTCCGGGGTTCCCCACGCCAGCGCCTTGGTTCGGCCATGTTACACATTCCGTGTTGCTTTCGAGGGAAGTGCGCGAACAATACCGCCAAACAATCATATATCCACTTGGTCCATGTTCGATCCAGCCGTCGCGGGAGATTTGCGAACCTTCTCTGCACAACATGCATCGCCGTCGTCTCACCCCCAGCCTGTCCTTTTTGCTTTCTTTCTCTATTTCCCTTCAATTCAGACATTGTCTGACGTCTGCGTTATATTGTTACGAGAGGTTCTGCAACGGTGTGCGTTAGTGAAAACCCAAATAAATTTACCTAGTTGTGAATTTCCTTTCAGATTGTAAAGCAAAGTTCAGATACGATTTTGAGGTAATACAATAAAAAAAATTCACGAGAACGTGAATTTGAAGTGACATGTTTCAGAAATTTGGTACCTCACATTTCACGTCAATTAAAAAAAAAAATTTTAAACTGAAAAGTAGGGGCGTTTAATAATATCTCTTACGTATTTGGACAATGAATTATACAAAACGATTCGAGAACGGTAATGCCTACTTAGCAACAAGTGGTCGATGCACTACGACGATGAATAGTCATATTATAAGAGCTTTCGTGACAAGAGAGTAATTCGGTTTTAACCGAAACAATTTTCATGAATATAAAATGTAAGAAGAATTTTAAAGGTTTACATGGATTTCGGTTTATGGTTGTTGTGTGTGTGTGTGTGGGGGGGGTATTTTAGATATCATTCGAACTCTTTTTTAATCTTAAAGTTTGAATGTTTTGAGCGAAGTGCAGGGGCGGATCCAGAATTTGATTTTGGGAGGGGTCCATAAAGAGAAATACCAGGGTTTGCGAGCCTCTTCACCGAAATTTCTTTAAATTAATTTTATTGAAACTGGAATTTAAGACATTTCTATATATAAATAACGCCTAAACGTAATTTGCAGTTTTCAATTTAAAAAACTAAAAAATTACGTACTTGAAATAATTCGTGTTTCTCATGCCAAATTTTTACGTTGGACTTTCAAGAGTAAAATTCACATGTAACCGAAAACGTTTCGGCGTTCCATCTAAAACTATAACACGTACAAAATTATAAAAATTCAGTGGTATTCAATGTGAGATTGAAAGTGGTTATATTGAAAAATATTGTTGCAAATTGAAAATTAAGTACATAACATTTTACCTGATGCATGGGCAGAGAAAGAAAGTGAAAAATCGCAGTCCTTCACTTATGTTCCCATACAGGACTGGAAATCTATGGAAGCAAAGTAAGTAAAGTATTTGTCCCACAAAGTCGTCTTTTTACACAGATTTTATAAGTTTGCTTGGTTGTTTTCAATGGGCATACTATTTTTTTCGAAGTAAAAGACTTTTCTTTTATTATTGCTTTCTCCCTTTTTTTTTGCTGGGAGAGGGGGAGGGGTGCATGTGACCCCTGTATCCGCCACTGGCGGAGTGATCTCCAAAACACATTGCCGTTCTGGAATTTTAAATGATCATTTGCAAAATATACAACTATATCCTTTGTCGTCTTCATAGAATCATGGAGGTATAAGCAGTGTCACCAGGGAGGGACCTTAAGAACTCTAACACAATGTGCATTTTCACACCATTTATAAAACAAATAGTACTAAATTAAAAAATGTAGTCAGTGTGGCTCATTGGGTAGAGTGCCGAGTTGCTGGCTGTATGAGATCATTACACCCCAACATCCCGACTGCCTCTCAGGCCTACTCAGCCTGCTATAAAATGACAACCGGGTTAAACCTGCTGGAGCCAGATGCTGCCCACATCATCTCCTCTTAGTAATTGGGGAGTTCTATCCTACGTGAACCCCTTGGGAAACTGTTGTGGAACCTTTTGACTTTTGTTACTTAAAACATGGGTTTACGAGCCCAGCCCAGCCCACAAAAGAATCTTAATATAATTCATTTATTTATAATAATGGTTTCATTCTCAGTTAAACATAATGATGCCTCATGTGTGGTGAGTGGTTAAGAATGACGAAGAAAAAAGGATATTCAGCAAAATCCCGTAAAAAGAAAATATCGTCGTCGTCGTCCCCCACCACCACTCACACAAACGTACACATATACACACTCCTGCCATTAAAGTCAAATTCTTTGATTTTTCTCGGGAATATAATATATTTAAAAATTAAAAGGCGAATGGAGATATATTAGACAACATCTCTGAAGATCAAAGCAGAATATTGTAATCACAAATAAGTTTTATGAAAAGCAAGGTTAAATGCACTCTAGCTGTTCATTTCTAGTTGCTCATTTGTTTGTAAACATAAATCATTCTTCTAAAATCAATAATAAGAAGCTCAAATTATTAAGACAATTACAATTGATTATAATCCAAGTCTTATTAAATTTGTTTGAGTAATTTTATTTCTGTTGAATACTTCAGGTTTTCTGTGCTTTATCCAAAATCTTCATTTTCTTACCAACCAGTTCTCTCCATAAATTGTAAAATAATCTTTTGTTTTTGCATTTTCATTTATTTATTTTTTTCTGTTTTAAGGCGTCTTTATAAAGGGCATTTCAGATAGCATGAAGTATATCTGTTTCTTATTCATGTAAATTCACTTTGCAAGAGAGAAATTATTTTCAATTTTTTAATTATATATTTGTGAATCTTTTTCAAATAAACTATTGTCTAATAAACTTAAAACCAGGAAATTTGGAAACTGGAAAGTATTAAGTAGCAAATGAACATAAATAAAAATAATTACAAAATTGTATATTGATTTTTAATTCCAAATTTTATTTCGTAAGTCACTTGAATAAAACCTCTTTACAAGCAAAATCTTTAAAAAACTTATCCCCTTCTAAATGATATTAATGGCAAGCTTTAAGTTTAATTCCAAAATTTTATTTGCTACTGTGTATAAGATTTTGACTCTATGAATTTCACTTTCAAAATATTTTATGAATGTAACTAATGTTACTCTTTGTTATTTACACAGTATATCCATACAATCACAAAATTAATTGTGAGATTTGATTCAATAAGTTTATTGAATTATGCAGTGAAACTTCCCCATTCGGACACTTCTAAATTGTAAGGTCTTACCAATGTCTGTAATAGAGAAGTTTCACAGAACATGAAACGGTGTAAAATCAAAATATTTTAAATAAAATTATTCATTCTCCTAATTGTAAGTATAAATATATTATTTGCACAAGAAAAATAAGCTACCTTCCCACAGAGAATATCAATTCTAATCCGAATTATGATGTATAAAGGAAACCAATAATAAGGTAATAACTAATATCAGATAGAGTTTCTTTGTACCTAATAGACCAACGGATAAAAAAAATGTACCAAAAATAGTGTAATTAATGATTACCTGTCTATATATCCATCACCATCCCCATCACAAGCTTGAAATAACTTTCTTACTCGCTCCTCTTCACAAACTGAACTTGCATCTTCACTTCCACCACCATACATATCTGATTGATGTTCCAAAGTTTCTGCCATTTTATGAGACTTCAGTTTCAAAAATACAAAAAAAAATTAATTTCCTCAACCATGTCTCGTTGTAAGATCATTTAAAAACATTGAAGTGCTTGTTTCTGAAGATCTCAGATTAGGATCATTATTAAACAACTAACCTTCTTCTGTCCACACTCGTAACTCCAGTATTTTAATTACTTTGTAACAGAGTACAATTCTTTGTTCCATTTTTGTACTAAACTGATTCAGGGTTTGAATATTTTAACCTAGACATTTAATTTCAAGGGATATGCGAGGCATCATTCGCACAATATAGCACAGCTTCATTGTAAACTACAAAGGAATAACATTATGTAATTGAATTAATCTCGTATTCAGGACACACTTGGTCTGTAGAGTCGCAATTGTAATCGTAAGAATAACAATCATAACTCATCTTGTAAACTAACTGTCGTGTTTCGGACAGCACAATCACTTAAAAATTACACTTGTACCTATGATAAAATTACGCAGAAATATGTATGGTCAAATAAAAATCGTTATATACATAACATTATAGACGATCATTTCACAAAACATCATAATAACACTTCAACGACTTGTTCAGAAGTCTAAATGCAGAAATTTCAAGGTTTCATAAGGTCTCATTTCACACATGCGAACAGCATCCGAATCTTGTCACTTGTGTCAGTGGTCAAGAGCCCATCCCCCACAATCTAACAACAAAACATTGGTTAGCTGCGCACTTCTTAGTACTACATATGAGTAAAAGAGGGCAGTAAAAGCCGATTGCTAATAGAGACTCTAGGAGGGAATCTAGAAAACTCCAATCGAATGGATTTTAGGAGCGAAGTTTAAAATTTCACAATACGAACTTGATAATTGGTAACAGCGGAAAATACATTATTGAATAATATATTAAACTGCAACGAACACTTTTCTGTTAATAAAATATTTCGGTTCCCAGTACTGGTTGACAATAGATTTCGCTAACCACTTTATTTCTGAACGGTGACGAAATATTTTCAAGTTTGTTATTTATTTACTTATTAATTGAGCACAACACATACGTCAATAGCAGTAAGTATATTGTAGTATTTCTCCGGATAGTATATTTCATTGTTGTCGTAATTTCTCAGGCCATTTTTCATCGTCTTAACATGTTTCAATATTTTAACAGGTGTATTAGCCCGTGATACGTTTCGGACATTCTCCTTCAACGTCGATCTTTTCCGAAAAACAGAAAAGTCGTGATAATATCGGAGGTGGTGGATGAACCCAGATGAACCTGTTCCAGCACAAAAATCTTCATCAACGGAGCAGAGACCGTAAAGCAACTCCGTCGCATCTTGAATCTCTTGAGCGTATTGCAGTTACAAATCTTCTTATAATTGCTTATAGTGCAAATTAACGATAGTGACCCAACTTAGACAACATGAATATGATCAGTCTTGGTACTACATATTAGTTCCAACAACTTTTTAAGAACAATTTCCCCATAAAAGTGTTTCTACTAAAAAGGATAAAAGGAATTTTAATTTTCTGAAGTTCGGAATATGGGTGAATTTTTAATTTGTGATGTCTTCATTAATATTTTAATATTTAGTGCATAATTCTTCGTTTTTGTAACGTTTTCGACGAAATGGTTCGTATTGGAAACAAATGCGCCTTTTAATTTCTATACCTTTGTATTGTTCTTTAGGGATTTCCCACAGACCAAACTTCGTCATTGACGTTTTTTGGGGGGAGCAAGATTTGAATTTGAATTGGGTTCACAAACATTTACAGTTTAAAGAATAATCTTAAAGAATTGTATATTCATTTATAAAAAGGTATAATGTAAAACGTTTTAACAAGATAAATAACTTAATACGTCCGAAACTGATAAATAAATCATAAGAAATCATACCGTTTTGAGAACTATCGCTGAAGAAGTACGCGCGTTCGTTGGATAAGAGCATAAATCATATTGTATTTAGAAAGCAGGACTCATCGCATTCGCGCAAACGAAAAAGTGAAAACAAATCCTTATCTTCTTTCAATAGATTTTTCGTATTGATAAACAATTTTATACGATGAAACGTTCTGTTTTCTGTCTATATCCTTGAAAGAGACGATTCACCATTCTTGTGTTTTAGGGCGGGTACACTTGTCCGATGAACGCAGGCGTTCGTGGTAACCGTGCATCTCATTCAAGAGTGAAAATCATGTGCATGGTTCACATAGTGTTGTCGTTGTTATATATTGTTATGAAATATTAATATTAGTGGAAATCAAAAATCAAAATTCAAACCGTTGAAAAATACAGCGTGGGCGGACGGTTCCCATCGCACGCCCGGCGCTCTGTCAGAGGGTGTGGGTGGCGGTATTTTAGAAAGGCCGCTAGTTTTCGGAAGAGAAAGGAACAAAATCATAAAACGTATTTCTAAAGAGNNGGCGCGGCACCCGGCTCCCCAAAGGGAATTTTGGAACGTGGGAAAATATTTGGCATTACTAACATTTGGCAGAAGGCGTGAGAACGCGAGATACGAAATTTTCACCTGCCATGTCTAGCCTAGCAGCCCGGAACAGGCGTGACCGGAACAATGTAAAATAAACTTAAGAATTAACGAAAGTGTGGTCTCGGGAGCGCTTCAAGAAGGCGGCATACCTTTCAACTATGTTAGTAAACAAGATCGTAAAATCTTCAAAGGCAAAGAGCAATTAATGAAGCATCAGCGTATCACATGGTCCGGAGGCGCGGCGCAGGATCCTGGGAAAGGCGGCAATTCTCAAAGCAAAGTGCGGTAGCCACTAAGGAATCCCGAGGTGGGCTAGTATTCGCGGAACTCCAGGTTCTTTGGGTGGTAGGCGAAAAGAACACAACAATAGAACAGGACGTGAGAAAGGTTGAAAGCGTCGGCACGAGGTATCCACATGGCATCGGAGTAATGAAGATTGTTGTTAGGGAACGGAGCGACGTGATTCGCTCGGTTTAAACATATGTCACGGCCATTTCAGCCTATCCGAGGAAGATCGCTTGAAATGAGACGAAGGCAATGATTGGCTATTAGAGATCACGTGACGCGACGGAAGGCGTGAACTTTTTCAAAATTTTTAATAGAAGAGGGGATTTGAAATTATAAAAAGACGTGCGCGGAACACTTCAATATTCCGAGATTCATTCTTATTAGATAAAAGACGAATATATTCTAAGACACTATTTTACGCGACTATTCAGAGAGAGATATTCTGAGTTTCTTGTTGAGCTTATTATTTATACAAGTTTGTGAGATCATTTTGTTCCTAAGTTTTTGTTAGAACTTTGAGGAACTTAACTTATTTTTGGAAATGGATTTCGCTCCGAGTTATTGAGCGATGTGAGTTAGCACTTCGTCTGATAAATATTTTTAGTGCAGTCTCATGTTAATGTTGTTGTTAACGAGTGAACTTTATCAGCGAACCAGTGAGTTTTGATATTATTATCATCCCATAAAAATGGAACGGGTGTCTAGCAACTTGCAAAATGAATAATTGACTTTCATTTGGGAGAGATTATCCGTGGCGAGTTTCGGGACGCAAGGTCAAGAGCATTAATTAGGCCATCGATCCTGGGAAGGGCCTGAGGCGTCGATGAATGGAGTGGTGACGGCGGCGGAGCCAACCGTAGGGAAGGAGGTCCTGGTTGCGACAGACACCAATCCACGGGTCACTGAACCGAGCGTCCGCTCCTGGCGACCTGCAGTTTGGTCTACATTTCAACTATGTTAATTGATAAGGTAACTGTAATTACTGGTAGCTTCCAGTCAAAACAAAAGCGAGCAATTGTGTCTATCTGACTAAGAGAAAGCGTGTGCGTCGACAACAAAAGACTAACGCGGAAGATTATTTCCCTAATGAACTCGAACTGATTAGCTTTGCTCTTATTTTGTTGATTTGTGCAAAGTAAACCTAAATGGATAGTGGGGACTACTTAATGAACCCACATCATTGTGAGTGTTATATCAATTTAATGTGTGAATTTTGGGGGAAAATCTAGGGTAGTGTTCACTATGTAATAATGAAGGGCGTAGTAAGTGTGAAAAATGTACTTATGTTTAAATTAATCCAGATTCGTTAGTGAATCATTTGGTATTTATTAGAATTTTATAGGGGATGTAATGGCCGAGTTATACAAAAAATGCGTAGAACGTCCATTTGAATGTAGCGCCGAGAGGGGTGTATTCTGAGCGTGATACGAAGCGACGGAATATTTTTTGAGTGAAATACGAGAGGAATGAGAAATCATGAAAGCACCTGGCTGGGCCAGTGAAGTGAATAATAAGGAAGCGATCAGATTGGCGAAATAAACGAGG
>NNCF01126909.1:221167-240852 GCA_002313205.1 Laupala kohalensis | reverse complement strand
GGATGGTCCCTTGCTTGCTTCCGGAGAGTAAATTAGTTTATTGTCCTCCACGTTGTCATTCGCAGTCTGTACTGTTTTTTGACAATAAATAAAAAAAACATATTGGAATATAAAAAATCCTGAACACTTTTACGCCGGCAACTGAAAAACTGTCACAACAAATATTGTGCTCAGTCCATCTAAAGGTCATATGATATATTCAACAATACTGGATTCAATAAATCAATCAAAAGAATTCATTAACACTTTTTTTGAATTCTGTGAGTTTTTCATTATTTTTTAGAAAATGATTAGTATATATTGTTTTATATCCTCGAATAGATAATCCAACAATATTGTTCTTTACGCACATTATCCACACAATCTTCCAATAACCATTAATAGTTGACATAATTCGTGGAGAACTGATCTTTCAGAACATAAATAAATAAATTTATTGTCAAAAAACAGTACAAACTGCGTATGGCCACGTGGAGGACAATAAACTAATTTACTCCCCGGAAGCAAGCAAGGGACCATCCCATCAATTCCGATCAAGGACCCTAAGGCAGAGGCGGATTCAAAACATTTCAGCAAAAGTTCCTAGATAACATAAAAATCTTCCCCCAAAATCGATCCTACTCCCTACACCGGACACGAGTCCGGCTATCGCTCCTACTCCCTACGCCATTCACGAGTTCGACACATTCCAATCGTTCCTTCGTGTCACTGTGCTCTATTGCTAGTACCAACACACTTCTCTTGGTAGGGAATTTCTTACAGTGGTCCGGAAACAAAGTGGCATTTTTGACACAAATCGTTTAACTGTCGTGTCCAAGGAATAAAAAGATATAAAAAATCACTCTAAAATTATGTGAACTGATATCATTTCGTTTTATTCTAATAAGGATATGGCACAAGAATATGGGACACGTAACATCTCAAATTTCCCTTTCTTTAGATAGTTCTGATAATATAATTATATTTATTAACTAATTCTAAATTATATGTCTCATATTCTGGCATTAATATATTGTATGGCGCAAAAATCCCCCCTTTGCTGACAAGAGCAGGAAAACATATAAACGATGGAACGACATTGAGTGAACGATTCCGGAGAGGCAGTGAACGACTCTTTCCTTTTGGTGAACGAAATTTCGCATCTGTAGTTGCCCGTAGTAATTGCAAGCACTTTCTCCACGTTTAAACTAATGGTTTGTCATGCTAGGCGAGCCTCCTCGTTCAAACTTATCCTGAGTTTTGTTGTAGTCATGGTCAACATGCAACATATTTGGTTTCTTTTATGTTACCATAATCCTTCGATTTAATTTGACATTGGCAAGGGAAATTTACATAACTGAATAAACAGTATAGTCCAATAAATTCCTCTTAACATGACATTATACCAGTGGCGCACGTGTAATGCCATTTTCACGGACTAAATATAAGAAATAAAGACTGTAAAACTCGCTTAATGCGCTCCCGCTTAAAACGCTATTTTCCTTCGATCCCTGGACATTTCCTATACTAGTCGACGCAAAGTCCACCTGTTAAGACGGTTTGTTCTGCTCTGTTATTTTGGGATAAGACGCTATTCTCTCTTTTTCTCCCGCTTCGTAATCCCCTCTTCAATCGCTCTGAGTAATGTATCACTTCCTGGAAATACTGTAGACATTGTTTTTGTTTCGTCCAACCGAAAGACCTTAAATTGTAGAGGCATGTTGTCACACAGATGGAGTGAATGCACCAGTTTTGCTGACTCATTCCTATATCGGGTGAATGTATCGAATGGTTTAATGTTTTTAGTTCTCTGGTGAGTGTATCAGTGATTTCGTTATGGCCAGTGCTAGTAGTATAACTGGAATAAAACGTAAAGCTTTACCGATTTCGGACAAGCTGAACATTTTGAAAATGTTATGCAGCTAAAAAAATCATATCCAGAACCTGAAACAAACGAAAATAGATACTTTCCTTGCCAGCTCATCAGAAAAGTAACAAAATTTTAGTATGTATGAATTATTATTTTGCATTGTAGGTAACCTATGTATTTATGAATGATGAGCAATACATATTTTTTAAGTCCTTAGAGGTTATTTTTTCAATTCACCCACAAGACTTTACCGCTTAAGATGTTCTTGAAGAGCGAGTTTTACTGTACTACTAATACCATTTTCACGCACTACCATAACCCTCTTTACTATTGTGTAGAAGTACTACATGTTGTAGACCCTTTTCGGATATCGATTCGGTAATCGGGTTCGCAATAATGAAATTTGAACGATAAGACCGAAGGAGCGTCTTCACTTTCAAACTTGTAGTGTCTTGCATGTAAACAAAGGTCTTTTCCATTGTTAAACCTCATTTTGTTCATACAAAACGTCAAATTTCCCGCCTCCATGTATGACAAACCTGGAATGATGAAGTTTGGACGTGGAGATCGGGCCTTCTCAAATATGAAACTCAAATATGTGAAAACGTATTCGCTGGCGCACTTCGAGTAGTCTCAGCATACAAGACGGTATCTTGAGATGCAGTTCTAATTATTGCGAGGATACCTCCTATTGAGATAAGAAACGAAATGAAATATTTGTGGAACTAAAATCACCTTAAAGTTCAATGAGAATCATGAAGAGGATGTAAGAAATGAATTTTTGCAGAGATTGTAAAAGAATTTGGATGGATCTTACTTAGGCTGATGAACACAAATTTGAGCCCTTGGATGCACAGACAACATGGAGAAGTGGATTACTAATTCCAGAGTGAACGTGACATGACCTTTTCAGTAATTATGAAAGCAAAATTGGAGTCAATAATTAAATACCAAGAAGATGATATGATCATTGATACTGAACCCCTAATGGGGAAAGTAGGGAAATGGAAGTACCATGGAGTAATTGCAAAATGCGATGACATAACCTTGATTTTTCCATTTTACGTTTTAGTATTTGTAAATGGGAAAAGTAGAGCGATAGGAGGTAGGAGTTGGGTGGTAGTCTATTGTTAGTTGGTGGGCCGCTTAACTGGGTTTACCAACAAATTGGCGCATGGGGAGGGGTTAGTAGAAGTTGTTAGTAATTGAGTTATTGATACTAGCAGGAGGAAGGAGTTATTCGCTTTTTAGTAGTCATTGCTATATGACCTGGGACATTCACGTGAAAAGCTACAAATTTTTCTAGCCCCACTGGGAATTGAAACCGGCATGACTTTGGCGAAGAGCAAGAACGCTACCACCTGAGCCACCGGAGGTGCACAACCCTGATGAAATGTATTTATGCGGCACCAGGATGAATGTCTGTTGTCTGCGGTCGCATGTGAGTTCTGTGAGTCTCCTCGCCCATTATTAAAAAGGAATTTACCTGGATCTGTTTAAAATATCTCTTCAAATGTAGTCTTATTAAAATAAGTTAGGAGGAAGTTGAACAACGTTGGTTGTAGCTATTTATTTCTGATACATTGCACCAGCTGCGTAGTTANTACACACAAAAAAAAAAAAAAAAAAAAAGAGGAAAATATGTTAGGCACGCAAATGCGGATTTAAAAAGAATCTGCCGATTTAGAAAATACCAATTTTTGTCGCGTTATTTTTAAAATTCTGTATTTACGGGTGATTTTATGCAACTGAAGGGTTTTAAAGCAATTCTGACCCCAATTTCAGATTTTGTACATCAAAATATATAAGGTTAGTCCTTGGAACAGACTAATTTATGGGTGTGTCTGTTTTATTTTGTCACTTGAATTACAGATGTGTTGCCATGAAGCTACGTATCCATAGTGTACTTTTGTCATTCTTTTCTTTTGAAAGAGAACGTTATTTGTAAAAGAGGTCATGCTTTCTTAGTTTTGATTCAAAGTGCAATCGTTTTAATTAGATTATACTGTGCTATTTAGAAGACATTCTAAACGACGAAGAAGACATTATTTGTTGCGTGTTAGGTTCAATAAAGTATTGTCAGCAATACCATTTTTTTCAGTTGCGTGTATTTAAATTTTAAGTCTCAAAATTAGTGGTAAAAACACAGTCCTTTTTGTGACATTTTTAAGTCTGCTCATATGAGGATGCTCCAAATCGAAAAGCTTCTGTCAGAATGATGAAGGATTTTTTTTACTGAGTATGCTTTAGGAGAGAATGCGTCGTATTGTATTAATTTCCGGACCAAATCAATTGCCAAATTTCTATATGTGTGTTAATTGATGCAGTAGATTGAATGTGTTTAGTTTCTGTCGAGTAATAGGTTTTTTTCTGTTATACAAACCAATTTTGGGTATTAATTCTTGTTTCCCCCTAGATATAGAGTTGTTTATTTGTGTTTGTAATGTACGGTAATCCACAACTGATCACATCTCTGTAAACATTCTTTTGTAATAATACCCTGATGACTGTTAGTCGTCGAAACGTTGGCCTAGTATACTAAAATACTTTCACGCAAAAATATACATCAAATTGCTTACTGAAGAGAATCGAATGTATAAAAATATTCTCTGTTTAAGTTTCTTCTTATAATGATCTTTTGACAATAACACAACTTTCCGTTGTCAAAATTTTTAAGTTGATCTCTAAATATTAAGATATTACATCCGCATTGACTCAAGCCAGGTGGTCAACTGTTACTAATTAATCAATAATTAGTACAATAAGAGTTTTACAGTTCGACGAGAACAATTATTTTGTGAATTTAAAACATAATAAATTGAGTTTTTCGTTCCACTCATTGACGATAATCACATACACGTTACGTGACACGGCTAATGTTACGGACAGAAGTTTTTTTTACGGTTTTTGTTGAATTATTCTTTTAAATGTTGCGTAATTTGTGTAATTATATTTATAAATAAATAAATAAACTTTATTGTCAAAAGAACAGTTACAAACTGCTTATGACCACGTGGATGACAATAAAATAATTTCTATTTTCATTTGCTTTGTTTTAGTTGTTTTTTCAGCTAAGTAAAGTCGATTCTTGTGCCAGTATACAAGTTTTTCCATATAAACCCACACTAACTTCAAGTCAAATTTATTACGTACAAAAATATTACGTACAAAAAAATGGCACTGAATAGAGAACAGTTCAAACTATCATTTGAAACATTTTTTGGGGGTACTTCAGTGTATTAGCTCTGATGGATATAATACCTTAAAGACGACATACTATCACATTGCGTGTGGCGTGACCGTTGGGGCCTCATGAAATTGAATCTCTTCAAATCCGCGGTTAAAAACTACCTCCTGCACCAATACTTCTACAACGTAAAAGAATTTATTGTTTTTAATATAAGTTAAATCCGTCTTGTACTTTATCATGCCATTGCTGTAGTACTTTTGAAATAACATATAACAATTTCAAAAACTATTTTCTTTCATGATTGTTGTGTATTATGTTTTCTCAACTTTGGCACGGTTGTGTACATTAATTCTGTAGCCCCATCCTGGCCCGGGTTTTGCTCCGGTTTTCCTTCGGGTAGAGGCAGATTTCTTATACAGGTTCTCTAGTCTTTGTCTAGGGGCGTGTTTATTGTAACAATAAATAGTGAATTTAGTGTTATTTCAATTCTTATGATTTTTAAACACTATACTCAGTGTAATCTATAGTTCGATTATAATTTGTACATGTAAAATAATTTTTTTTGTGTTAAATTACAAACATATTGACATTCTATTAGTATTATAACTCGCAGCTAACTTTTTATGTTATCTAGGAATTTTTACTGAAATTTTTGAATCCGTCTCTGCCTTAGGACCCTTGATTGGAATTGATGGGATGGTCCCTTGTTTGCTTCCGGGGAGTAAATTAGTTTATTGTCCTCCGCGTGGTCATATGCAGTTTGTACTGCTATTTTGACAATACATTTATTATTATATTATTGTAGAATATCTCGGAATCGCCGCGTCGTGATGTAACATACATGACATGGTTTTAATGAAAAATATTGAAAGCATCTGACATCTACATACGAATCAAAGTCACGACAATTTATGCGGCTATTCCTAGAAAAATAAAAAAGCTTTGAACCATAAGAATGAATATGATATTATATTTTTAAATTCCGATCACAAGCTCTTTGATCAGAATTGCGTGAATGTCAAGGTTCTACTTCAATTTTTTGTGGTTAATCAATTATTTGTTTTTTTTATCTATTATCTTTTCTTACATTTTATGAGACTGCACACTATATGAGAACAGGTAACATAACTAAAGATCAAATATTCGATATCTAGTTCATTACATTTACAGCACAAAAGTACATTTAAATCATGTATGTAAATTACTTTGTATTCTCGGAAATAAGATTTTGAGTCAAAATTAATGAGGAGTATGATTTGTCTCTTCTTTTGAATTCAAGTACGTTACGTTTTGGCAATATGACCCATGATTTTTCTTGAACTCTCATATTGTAAAATGTATAGTTACAATCCTTTTTAGTGAAATCTTGCCTTCCCACTAAAGCTTCCTCAGCAAGAAACAAAGCTGGTGCTAGGTATAATACCAAAGCTAGAAGTAGTAGCATCATTCTAGATTACCGCTCCTGTATCATCTATTCATCTATTGGAAAGAAATATGGTTCTCCTCACAAAATTCACAGTTTACGCTCATCGATGTAGAAAAACTTACTTCGTTATACTGCACTCGAGATCGTATTGATTGAACATTTCTGTTCCCCTGCTATTTTATTTTCATTTTCGCTTATAGATCATAAATTAGTTCGACATGTAAGAGTGATAAGTCAACAATTGTGCAATGACAATATTTATCGGTGAGGATTGTATTTTAGTATTGGTTTCTTCAAATCATTTACATTAAACTAAAGAAAATTTTCATTACGACAGTAAAACTGAATACATTCAAAGAAAATCTTGCATATTTACGTCAATAATCAATTTTGTTACGCACTTTCATGTGCATCTTTCTTTACCTTCAAATCTTCAAGTTACGCTACATACTTTTATATTTAACGCGATGAAATTTTACTCTGGTCGTTCAACTTTCCTTCCATCACTCTTTTCTCATAATGTCTTTTATGACACATTCACTCGTTTAACACTTTGTCGACCAAGTGCCTTTGATTTATGTTCTCTCTTAAAATAATGGCACAACGTAAACTCTTCAAATATAATATATGGTGTCTGTGTTTCTTTTAATCTCCCTAGAATTTTCAATCGTATTATATAATTACACTGATATTTTTTCTACCATACAATGCGAATGTTTCATGGTCTTTTCACTATTTCCACAAAGACAAGTGTTCTTATTTCAAATTCAAAAACGTGCCATAACACTGTACATTACCAAACATAAGTTAATGGTAATTAAGGGGGTCTTCATGCTTCTATCAGTTTCGTATTTCTAATGCACACATACTTATTCTTCTAATGATGAGGCCTGAACAGTTTTACATCCTTTAAACTTTACATGTTAGGAAACTCATTGAAATAAATAATGCCGTTTTCGAAATAATGGCAAACTATCAAATTCAGCTTGGTTGATTTGTACAAGATTTAGATGAAAGTAATGGATATTTCTCCTTACAATAATTTCTTTTATTTGTTTAAAATTTTCTAATAATAATGCATAAATTAGTCAGGCCGAGCATCTCATGGAACGTTCTTCACGACCGAAACTTCATCTATGTATAGTAAAATACATTAGAAATATGGTAAACTAAGTATATTATTATACCTGTAAATAAATATAAATAACAAAAAATTAGGCTCTAATGACCTAAATAGGGTTCTAATGACCTGGTTGTTGGCGAACCCTAAAGCCCCAATAATAATAACAATAACAATCACATCTAACGAAACTAGACTGAATACGTCATCAAACATATACTAGAAGGTCGTATGATCTGAATTTAGTTGAGTTTTGTTTGTGATGGAAAGTGATAGTGTCCTGTTGCTGATAAGTGTTTGTAAAAGTAACTATAAGAACGATTTGTAGGTAGCATCCAGAATTTATTGCAATTCCACTTTCTTACCCGGCTATCGATGGGAAAAAGTTCTACTAAAAATTACAACCTATTATTATTATTGTGTTTTGTTTATATTATTAGATTCCAGCTAGTTTAACCCATTGCGTAGCTGTGTGTTTAACTTAGATTTTCCATTTCACTCAATTACAATAGAAGCTCCCACGTATTCGCTGCCTTTATTCTACCGGAAAGAGAAGAACATGTCATTTCAACATAACTATTATTTACGGATAGTGTGTTACGTATATTTGCTTGCACTACGGACTTCAACATGATAAAAGTACGTCCAACAGTGAGATATAGAGTGTGTGTTTATGGTTGGTACGCTTGAGAATAAAGGGGTGATGAAGCGGATGTATGGAGGCCTACCTCGCCGATCCCATTGACGCCATTTCCTTTTACCATTTCCCCTGGAGTTAGCTGTAGAAACTCAGACACGCATAACACATGACCGAGGTGGCTCATGTCAGAATATTTTTGTGTGAGCTAATGTAAGTTCTATCTTTGATGCATACATTTCTTCCATTTCTCTACACGTGGAGAAAATGTGATAACTTTTGGTCAGATGAAAATGTGGACAAGCTGGGAATCGATCCCGGGACTTCTGAATTGATCTCCGGTTGTGTCTTAGGTCTTTCGGGGTTAGGTGTGGATGGAAGTGGTGTATATTTATGGAGGGCAAACGGGTGGTGTAATTGTAACACCCCTGCGATTAATGCAATGAGTCCCGGGGTCGTCGCCGTTTTCATCTCAGTCAGTTATCTCCTATCTTTGATCTTAAAATAGTATATCTGTGTAAATAACATTCGAGATAATCAACTTGAATTAATATGTGATAAAATAGAATATTTGTTTATTCGTGTTTGCAGCTAGTTCACATTTTAAATCTAGTAAAATGTAAGATAGAGTTAAACATCTACGATTATGTTCAGATTACAAATTCTAGAGTATATGTTGATTGAATTACAGACAGGATAGGCTTACACAATTTCAAAACCCACGACGTTCAAGTCAGGTACATAACCAATAACCTCTAGCATCACCTTTCTACCCCACCTACACTTCGTGAGTGATACAGAAGCAATTGGAATTGTAACTGTGCTATTACAGCCTTAAAATACTTATTGAAATGGTAGACCACTTTTAATTATATTTAGTGAGACGGTATGAAAAGAACGTTTTCTCTTTATTTTTGCCACTGATCTCTGTAATACGATGAATGAAATCTGTAATTCGGTTTTAATTTATATTTTCAAGTCTCCTTAGTAAATAGTGCGTAATGTACCAGATATTTACAAAACGTGAAGGTAAGACCTACTCATATACTCCAGTAAGCATCAAATTGGCAAATGGGTATAACTAATCTGCGCTATACGCTAACTGAGAAACATAGACGACCGAGTTGGGCAAACCTAGAATGAAGAGACTGCCAGTCAGGAGGTCACTGCGTTTCATTAACCAGCCTATATGAAGACCCAAAAGAGCAGATGGAAACAAGAGCGTTTCTTGATATGGTTATAAATGCAAAAACACCCTCACATGTTGTTTACAAATATTAAGCATTATAGAAGTTTTGTCTTACGAGCGTGTGTTGAAGTATGTCAAATGAAACATTGTTCGTAAGTTCCATTTGACAGTCTCTTCGTATTCAGCTATTGGAATTTTGCTACTTTCACTTCTTGACACTTAGTGGGCAGTTTAAGAAGTTTTTCCCCAATGTTTTTCAAAATTTCATCCCCCTATATTCTTTCATGACATTTTATTTATTTTATGCTTTTTGGCGAGGTTCCGACCATTTANGACACTTAGTGGGCAGTTTAAGAAGTTTTTCCCCAATGTTTTTCAAAATTTCATCCCCCTATATTCTTTCATGACATTTTATTTATTTATTTATTTATTTTATGCTTTTTGGCGAGGTTCCGACCATTTGACCCGCTCTTCCACCTAACCTTTGGACTTGGGTAAGGGAATTGGGAAGGAGAGATGTTGGGTTGTCTTATGGTACCGAACCAACATTTGTCTGAAGTAGGTGGGGGAAACAGCTGACAACCTCACCTAGTTCGACCGAGCAGGGATTGAACTCACGATCTACCGCTCAGCGTATCGTGGAAGCGAAGACGCTAACACTAGACCCTCGCTGTCGGTTTATGCATTAAACAGACTCAAAATCGTTAAAAATGTGCTTACATTTACTCCATTCTATTTGTTTTAAAAAATTCCTAGTAAAGAACTATGTATGTAATTTTCCAAACGTGCCATCACAAACCGAATTCAATAGAGTATATTTTGCTGTGTGAGTTTCATTAAAATGTAGGTTTCTGGATAAGAATGGGATGGTAATGTAATACTATATGAACAATACACTATACGAAACCCCTATTTTATGATCTGCTTTTTTCTTTGGACAATTAAAACAAGTATTTTGTTAATAGTTAACAACTATCGATACATGTTCGATTATGTTATAGAGGAAAAACCATGGAGGCATAAAATATCGTAGAATTAAAAAAAATGCAATGTAGTTAAGAATATGAATATTTGTGAATCACTTTCCCAATCTTCGACGTACGTATCTCATTATTATAGCTTATTAAGCAATGTTTTATTATTTTGTTTCCTCACTTCTAAATGTTACGAATATTTTACTGTTTAGTTAGGAATACAGTTCAGTAACTTGTTTTGCACTCGCTTTTCGTTTTCTATGCGTGCGCAGTCTATTCCCGTCGATTTCCATCTCTGACTCTCGGAAAAGCTATGAAAGAGTCTAGAATAGATGCACAGGATGATTCAATAAGAACATTTACGTTAAATATTAGCTGAACCGATAAAGACATCGCAGTGCTGGTTTATCTGAGATAAGTTGCAACAAGGGGTTAATAATGTGACGAAGTCGTGGTTGTATCAGCAAATGCACTCAAATTTAAAGCAACATAATTGCGCCTCCACATTCAATATTTCCGCTTACAATAGTTAATTAAATATATAAATTAACCCCTAGATCTAATGTTCGCTATTGAGTCACTGTGTTTTCATTATAAAGAACTAAAAGATAAGTTTCTTAATAAGACAAGTGAAACAAGAAATAAAAGTATTCTAATTCCCAACTTTGGGAAAACTGTAATTATTAAAATCAGTTACTTCATAGGTATTAGATTATTTAATTCATTGCCAGAGAATCTAAAAATTTTAACTTACAAAAGATTAACTATAAAGAGGACATTAAAGAAATGGTTTAGGACCAAAGTTTAGATATTTGTATATATTGTTTGTGTGTTTTTGTTACTAGTTTAAATTTGTATAATTGTTAAAACACCGCTTTTGACTGTTTAAACTAGCTACAAGTGTTCAGCGGTACAATTGTTAATGATTACGGGAGTAGCAATATAGGATTACTGTTAGTGTGTTTTTCTTTTTTAGTACGTAAGTTCTAGTGTGTAAGTTTTTTTGTACCAGACCTGCGTACAGGTAATTAATTCACCTCTGTACGATTTTACTTTATAAAATTTTCTGGTTTAATATATAATAATAAATATTTTCGAAGTAATATCTAATATAATTATGAGAAGATCCGAATATAATGAATAGAAATTCCATAATACGTACTGAGGTGAGGTCTTAAGCACTTCAATAATACGTTCATTTCGTACGTCGGTATGGCCAAATGTTTAAATATTGACGGCTGTTACGCTGCTGTTATGCGTTCCAATTTAATAAATGTTGTATCTTTTTATTCAATTTTCTTGGATTTTAAAGTACCACTAAACATAACATAGTCCCGTTTAAAACCCAATAAAAGTATTAATATCACTGTAGTTAAAAATGCCGCAAACTATTTGATTGTATAATGAGATGAGCCCTAGTCTGCGATTTAATGAAAAATGACGTACGATGGTTCAGAACTACTTTACACTTCTCGATATTAAATGGATTCTTAGTAATCTGTTAGCAAGTATCTTGTCGTCTCTTAAATTTTAAAATTCTTGTAGACTATCGTGTAAACTGTATATTATATTTCATACCTCGTTTTGAAAAACCTTGGATAGCAATAACAATAAACCTGAGGAAGCTGATTGCAACCTGGTCTGGATAGCAAATGAAGGCGACCCTAGCAACGACAGTCATGAAGAAATGACGATGACAATCATTATAAAATGACAATCATTATGTTGCTCTGAAAAAAAATACGATTGACAAGTAAACATTGTAGATAACAATTGTTACCAATTTTTGTCAGTCAAGAAATGTACCGAAAATATAAAGCGAATGAATTTCCTTCACAGTAGTTTTCCTCCCGGAATCTGAATTCTCACTTTCGCGAACACCTTGAAAGTCATGAAAGAAAGTAGGTCTCGTGTTTTATCAGTACTGGTGAAAGGAACATTTTTACTGCGATGCAATAAAATCGTTTTATCGCAAAAATGCCTTATCCATTTGTGGTTGGTTCAGTCTGAAGTAAGTAAAGTGCGTAACACCGTGTCATATTAGTGTGTAGTCTTCATCCTTGCATCATTTGTAAGGATCCCAATCTGCAGGGGAGTTAGAAATTGCGCTGCCATCTACCTCCAATACCGAGAAAAATCTAATGAACAAAGGCTCGTGTTGTTTATACTAACATGAATATTTGTGGTATAATGACAATTGTTCACATGTTCATATAAAATCAACACCTCATTGACACACGCACTAAATCAACAATCCTTTATATATATTTATTTCAGTATGATTTGTTGAAAGAAAAGGGGGTTTTGGGTTGGACAAACCTTGATTCCGCTTTGTATACTTTCTTAGTTCAAAGCCTTTTAAGATTCATAGTGGAAAACTCGGTATAATTTATAAATATTATCTTTCAAAAACGGAAGTTACGTTCTTAAATACGTTTCTAGTTCTTCATTATTAAGAATAATGAAATATACAGGAGACTAGGTTAATTCGTGTAATTTTATTGAAAATTGAATGAAGCGTCGTACACAATTCTCTACATATATTCCTTATTACTTACCAGACTTCCATTTGTCAGGAACTAAGGAGTGAAGTTACACATTTTTCAACTAAATGAGTCAAGAAGCGTCTTTTCTTTATTTAATTTTTAAATGCTGTTATCTCGGAAAGGAAAAGGTGGAACATGAAACAATAGGAAATCGCAGTCACTTCGTTTAATGCTCTCAAGTACGATGCATCATTTATGTGATTTACTGTATCCGGTTATGCAGAAAAGGAAGGAAAAATCTGGGGGCGTATTGGCGTATGATGACCCTTTATACATTAAATCATAGAAGTAAATAGCCTACAGTAAAACATAAAACCACAGACTAGTATCTGGGGTCAGTTTTCAGTTCCCCTACCCATTTTATCGTTTTCATATATTACGTTTCAGTTTTCCAAAATTATATACTTATTGTAGAATAGCATGAAGATATTGTGCACACGGGACATATTATTCTTGAACTCTGTCCACCATTCGACCCCTACACCCTTTTTTAACCTATGTACTTTTAGTTGAGCCCCGAAGTGTTCGGTGACTCTTATCATTACTGACACCTGAACTTCCTCAATCGAACTATTGCGAATGCGATCATTGACAGCTCGAATGTGGACCTGAATAGTCTCCTCGAGGTACGATATTTGGTACGAACTAAAACGACCAGTTTCATGTATTTGTGGACATTGCAAAAGACATTTTCAGGAGCCAGTAGTTGATCCAGAATGTTTCTCAGGGGAGAGCCACCCCACAAAAGGGGAGAAGGGGAAATTCTCGCGCGCTGTTTGCTGTAAATTTACTATGAACGTAATTATGGGAGGGGACACGTCCATTTCGAGCTTAACAATGTGTATTAAATGTAGAAAAGAGACATTATACAGCATAGTTTTAGTCTGAGAGGGAAAGGGGAAATTTCCACCTGCGTTTCTTCCCTGGATTCACTAGTGCACGTGGTAGAAGTACTCTTGGAGGCCCGTGTGAATTGTGTTTTTTGATCGCATAAATATTTCTGAAGTTTAATTTATGTTGTATTTAATAATAGGAACAGTATTATTTCTTTTACAGTTATACAAAATTTAGAGTAACCTACATTTAAGATCTTCGTTCTTGTTATTTTGCGCTTATAGGCACGATAATCTTGTCTCTTAAAAAGTAATTCCTGTGTTTTTCGTGCTTCTATTCCAGTTAATTCTCTTTTAATACCATTAGTGGTCTTTATTTTAAATGTCGTAAGACTACGCTTCCCGTTCTAGGCATCCTTTACTTTCTTTTATCGCATCCCTAATATTGCACGTATTTCATAAATATTTATGTTCAAATTTCCGTATTTATTATTGGTGGCCTACTTGGTGGTCCCTTATTAATCCTCGAACACTGTAAGTTAAATAACTAAATAAATTTTTTCTATCATTTCGATTTCACTATATACGACCTTTTTTTATTTTATTTTTTTAAAGATTTAAAATTATATTTCATCTTAAAATCAGAACGTTTCGTCAACAGCTTTGTAACTTCGTCTGGGATTTCTCAATAGTGTCTCCATGAATGTTCCTCATTTTTATGAGAAACCCACTCCAATCTACAAGAACTGAGGCATTCGTATAAATTAATTTCTTCTGCCGCTTCGATGTTCATTGATGATTAAGGTTAAAAAGTATTTGTTGTACATTATTAACTTAAAAAAACTAATCCAAGAAAATGAAGTTAATATTTTAATATTCCTTAAAGGTCTTACATAATATATCGTCCAGATACCTTCCCGACCAAATTGAAAGTAGGAATACAAACACAGGACTGATCTATATATAGAGGCCAACGACCTTGGAAATTCCTTTTAGCATGTTTGTTGTATCAGATGTTAACACTGTCGATGTTTACGAACACGCGACGTATGTATGCTCTGGCTGGAAAACGATCAATAAAACCCTCTCAGGAACTAGCCGCTCTCGAAGTATTTCTCACGTGTTTCACTTCGGCCATATCAAAGACGAACCAAGGATTTTATTTAGTAGGGTGGGTGGGAATAACTTACATGTATGAATGTATATATGCGTGTAGAAAATTTAGTAAAATTCTTTTTAGTAAAATATGTTTTATTATAAACAAAATGGACAATTTTCTTTTAATTTCGTTTGTGCGGGGATTGATCCATTAGTTAATATTCCTTTCAGTATATTGGGTTACTTCAAATGGATGACATCACTTCAACAGTTAATAGTACAAAAATATTTTTTTAGTTCACGTAAATGTATTCAATTTCATTTTCAAAAGGGTTTTATTTGAACATAAAAATTTATACAATGTATGGCTGGGCTTAGGGTCAGTGCGCCTTATAGAAACCCTAAAATTTGCCGTGGGCTGTGCATACTATGCCCCAGTATTCACTCTCAATGAACTGAAACGGTAACAAAAATACAAATATTAAAGGGCACAAGAAATCACCAGGGAGTGACAATATCCCCGGAGAACGACTTAAATATGGAGGAGAGCATCTATGGAAACAACTCTATTATATTATAAGAAACATATGGATGGAAGAATTTATGCCTGAAGAATGGAAGACCACCGTTATCTGTTCTATGTACAAGAAAGGAGACAAAGTACTTTGCGAGAACTATAGAGGTATCAGCCTGCTTAATACTAGTTATAAAATCCTTACTAAACTGATACATGGAAAATTAATTAATTATGTTGAAAATATAATTAGAGGATATCAAGCAGGCTTCCGTAGAGGTAGATCTACTATAGATCAAATATTCACGTTGAGGCGAATATTTGATAAATGCAAGGAATACAATATAGAAGTACATCAAATATTCATAGACTTCAAGCAAACGTATGATAGTACTATTTGACAACAACTGTATGATACAATGATATATTTCAAAATTCCAGATAAGTTGATAAGGATGACCAAACTAACGATGCAGACACAACAGGGTTAGTAAGAGTACAGTCAGTGGTCACGGACTCCTTCCCCATAAGTAATGGTTTGAAGCAAGGAGATAGCTTAGCACCTTCGCTTTTCAATTTGGCTCTAGAAAAAGTCATTAGACCATTGGATATTGATCCAATGAGAACTATCATTAATAGAATGACTCAAATTATAGGATATGCTGATGATCTATGCGTTCTAAGCAGAAGCCGAAAAGATGTCAATGAGCAGCATAGAAAATGTTACTGACACGAAACAGCCATAAATTTGAACAATATTCCTTTGGTGACACAAATATCGAGGTAGTCTCTTCGTTCAAATACTTAGGTACAGAGGTCACCAATAATAATGATGAAGCAGCCGAGATTAAAAAGAAACCAGGCAAGAATTTTTCTCGCAAACCAAGCCTACTTTACTCTGCAGACTTCATTAAGAAATAAACTACTTGGTCGAAGAAGGAAAATAAAGATCTATAAAACACTTATAAGGGTTAACGTATGGATGCGAGACCTGGATTCTGGGAGAAAACTCGATAGAAAAGTTATTGGTACTAGAAAGAAAAATCTTAAGAAGGATATTCGGGCCAATACAAGAAGGGGAAATTTGGCGGATAAGATACAATAGTGAATTAAGGGACCTGTTCAAGGAATATAATGTAGTTGAATACAAATAATTCCAAGGATGGGCTGGACGTATACAAAGAATGTCTGATCATAGAATACCCAAGAAAATACTCTCAGAAAGAATACATAAGAAGAGACCGAGGGGAAAACCTAAAAACAGATGGGAGGATGCAGTTCGGAAGGATGCTTGTGATTTGCTACAATTGAGAGATTGGAAGAGGAAGGCAGAGGATCGAGAATTTTGGAGGCGACGAAAAGAGGAGGCCATGGCTCGAACTGGGCTGTAGCGCCACAGAAGAGGAAAGAGTTACGGTTATTTGGCAGTAACTAATATCTGTAGCGGCAAAAGAAAATTAAGAGTATTAAGTAGAAAATTCTATACTGCCATGCCTATTCTTTAATGTAAAAGTAAATATATTATTTAATGTACATGTAATGACATGCAAGTATAGAGATCCATAATAGTTTGTTATTCTACTCTAAATACGAAGTTCGAATCGTTTAACCAGAACCGCAGCGCACAAACGGGTGGATGGTACTATAAGAATCACATCATCGGTACCAGGGAATCTAAAAGCAAATATTCCGTAAGAAATTTAGTGTTTGAAAATTTACGCGATAACAGATCAACGTTATGAGAAAATAAAAGGTAACTCAGGGTAGCCAGAATGAAAACTCCAAGAGAATTAAGTTTTAATTTTGTTTTATCGTTTTTATTCATGTAAAATCGACAACCGTGTTTCAAATCCAGGTGAGGTAATGTTGAGTTTTTTCTCACACCCCAACGTCCTGAGTGACTCCCAGGTTGATTCGTCCTTATTTAAAATAAGCTTCCGAAAGGGTTTGAGAACAGGAACGCTTATACATTTCGTGTTTTGTTTGCTAAATAATTAACTACGTATATGTTAATTTTGTGTCCATTGAAGAAAAAGCAGTTGTCTTTCTCTTTAGCAAAACTATTATTTTTGGTAATAGACCTGCGAATAAGAACAAAAATTGATTGTTCAATATATTCACCAAATTTTATTTTGTTTTCCTCTCTGTTCTAGGTTATACATTCTAAAAAAACTAGCGATTCAAGGGAGGATATGTAATTTCAAGTAAAGCCAAGCATTTAGAAACATAAATAAATAAATAAATGAATAAACAAATCCGTCCGAGCAGGGGTTTTTCTTCGGTTTCCTTCGGGTAGAGACTCATTTTATAAATAGACTCTCGAGACTCTGGCGTAGGGGCAACTGTCTCATCAATACTATTGTTATTCTTGTTATATGTTGTTATTATTATTTTGAGATATTTTGTCAGTTTGTAATTGTTTCCGAATCGCGTAAAGATTCGAAAATAGTACGTATTTGTTAAATAATTTTTTTGTATTATATTAAATATGAATTTTTGATATTATAACAAATAGCTGACTATATTTAATATTTTCAAGGGGGGCACATGATTTCGCCGGGCGGCAGAAATGATAAACCCGTCATTGATCGGAATTGATAGGATGGCCCCTTACTTGTTTCTGGCGAGTAAATTTGTTAATTGTCTTCAAAGTGCTCATAGGCAATTTGTAACTGTTTTTTAACAATAAAATTTATTTGTTTAGTTCAGGATCTACACTGGGGTCAAACGGCGAAGTGTGATACTAGCTACGACTCCTTGAACCGAGGTCGTCGCAGCGTACTTAAAACCGGAATATTTGTATATTCATTGTTGCTGGAAATGCCTGGAGCTTGACGATTTTCGTAGACTCTAAGTTCATTTTACTTTTTATGAAACTTATATACAATAACATTTTAAGCGGAACACTTTGGATTTTTCCTGGGTGAGTTGTGTCAAAAGTGGGTTATTCTACAGAGATTGGTAAATATATGTCCAAACCACCGTATCCAGATACGTTTGGATTTTTGCCTTTTAATTATTTTTTTTTGCTAGCACAACATATTTATCCAAATTAATTAGGTCATTTAACATAATCCGATTTAATGTACGTGACACAGATAATTTATTTGCGACTGTTTCCTCACTCCATTTCATTTCCCACTCTTTTGTCATTTTTTGAAAATCACGCAAATTTTCAAGGAAAAATGGTCGTTCAACAGTGGTTGATGTGGAGTCTACCCTCCGGGTTACTGCCGAAACCAATGTAATCTGCGACATGGCTCAATAGCCTTAGCCTTAACACACGTTGGATCTGTTGAAAACGTGAAGTGCTTATTATGGACCTCACTCCCTTGCGTGCCGTAATTCTTTTCCGTTTCCGTAGAATCATTCAAATGTGTCACCAGGACAGTAGCGGTGATTGGGAATCAAAAGTGGGGGGGGGGGCAAATAAAGACATTGACATAGCCCCCCAACGGCCCCCCGAATCGCTGCCACTGATTCAGAACACTTGTGTACGTTTCCTCCTACTATTTCTCTGAGATGCTCAACCAAGTCACATGTTTTCATGTCACGACATTGTAATGAATCGTTCGGATTTCTCAGAGCTCCGCTTTCCTTAGCTCATCACATTACTCATATCCGTCATACCTCCTTCTCCTCCTTTCATCCATAAATGCATGGTGCGAAACATTGCAACGTGTTCACATACAGCGACAACAAATCGCACGCGAATGTAGTTCTGACGCCGCGATAAATCTCCTCTCCCCAGTTCAGGGAATCGAGATCGAACAAATGCAATTAGGTTGCCCCTTTCTCCAGGGGTTGGAATACTCATGAGCCGGTTTCGGAACGATGTACACTAAAAATCAGAAAATGTGCTCTAAAAGGCCCAATTATGCCCTAAAATACATAAAAAAATGCACCAAAAAATCAAATTTAGAAAACAAGTTACGTATGCATCTACTTATTACTGAGAAAGTAAACGTGTTAACTGGGTTAACTGAATAATAGCACTCAGATCGTTCTCACAGAATAAGCCTTACTTCAATAAAAATTACAGAGTTCATCATCAAAAACATGCATTCATATCTAAACAAAAGTTTTCAAAAATATGTATTTATATGCACTATTATATTCAGATGGTCCCACGAGGTTAAAAATGCTGGAAATCGACTACTCAAAGACATAAAAAGTCAGGGGGAAAATATGCAAAAGCCGCGTCTTGCTTATAAGATTGGGAGGAATTTGTACTCATCTAATGAAGAAGCTTTTGGATACAGAATATAACGCAATGTTGGTTAATTAGTGATACTTCATATATATATAT
>NNCF01126909.1:136080-211739 GCA_002313205.1 Laupala kohalensis | reverse complement strand
TTTTTTTTTCCTCCACGTGGTCATACGCAGTTTGTACTGTTTTTTGACAATAAAATTTATTTAATATTGTATAATTAAAAACTGTTATCAAATATATGAGACGCGTTTAAATGTGTGAATAGGAAAAAATTGATTCCATATCTAATGTTGCTTTTACGGAACTGATAGTTTAAGAAATAGATTAAATATTATTTTTATATACTTGCACAGAGGTTGCATAACGTATTTTGAAAACTGAAACCAGAGATAACATAAATAAGAAATTCGAAAATTAAGCAAAAATGTATAATATATTTTAAACAACTTTTATGAAATCGGTGAGGCAGATCTCATAAGTAATTACAACATTTTAGAATATATTAACACCCCATGCAGAATAACGATGAAATTTTTCCCTAGCTAAGAGAGATTCGTTGCACTTTTTCACGTAAGAGAAAGTATTGTAATGGGGAAATTTTCCTTGTTTATTTTACTTGCGTTAGATGAGCCTTCGTATTACATTCATATAATACGACACCCGCACGCGGAGCCACACTAATAACATGTAAATCAACATTTTTCTGTATAAATTTCTATTTTATCATTCTATATTATAGTATAGACGGAGAAACATGTATGAGAAAGTACGAGGAATGGTTTTGCACCGCAAGTAGTACATGCTATGCGTTATCATTCTTGTTACATGCATGAAGGCTGTAACTCCAGAAGGACATTGCCAAGAGTGTCCGCCTATTGTCCTGTGCTCAGGAAATCACTGGATGAGAACTGTACCTAACGAGCGGAAAATTTCACGCCAGCGTTACATAAAATGGCTTGTTCTTTCGAGCCTTCAACTCAACAGTTGGGATTTTACGATGGAGATAAAAATTTTACTTGTGTTAAATTTTTAATTTCCTCAAATAAAAAATATTTCTTTTCGTATGTTTGCACAAAAATGCTAATGCCTGTTAAAACTATTTGAAGGTGGTTTTTATTCAAACATCAGTGTCAGTGGATAAAAACGAATACTGCTGTGAGATGCTGGACATGAGAATGGTAAGATTAATGTATTATTGTATCAATAAAGTTTTTTATAAGAAGAAATAAATGACATTAAGCTAGTTTACTCTAGAGAAGCCGGTAAGGTGTGATCATATCAATTGTATCGAAGTACTCGTAGATATTCGGAGTAAAACTGGAATCGTAAGGGGTCTCTACGCAACTGTGCCAAGATTGAATGTATATAAATATTACAGGTTTTAGGCTACAAATAATTATATGTAATGTATGTTTATAATAATTATTTGAAAGTTAATTCATGATTCTTAAATATTATTGTTTATATATCACGCTTCTTTGTAATTCGTTGCAAAGAAGTGATGAAGTATAAACAGGAAATTACAAGAAAGAAATGCCTAATATTATTAATCGTAAAATTATATAGTATATTGAATAACTTTGTATGAAAAATTCATATTCGAAAAAGTGATTTGGTCAATCAAAGAGATTAGGGCTTGATCCCACAGCTTAACAAGTTATGTATACTTGTAACTAATACCTACATGACTTTTTATTATTATTTTAACGTTTTCTTACGTAAACTAGAATGACATGAGAATTTTTCTTGTGCGCTAGAAAACTGCTTTGTTTTTCTTTTGCAATTTAATATTAACATTCATGTCCATTATAAAGTAGTCATTGCATCATCTCAACTCTTACACAATTAGATGAAAGTTGGGCAATTTTGCTTAAGAGATCAGAAATGGTTTTAACGACTGTAAGAAAAGACATTACGTGTGTTTGCACACGTAGACTTTTTCTCAATCTTACAAATCAAATGAATGGGATGTCTTCATTTAATCATAGTATTAAATAAAATTCTCTCTAGAATGGTATATAAATTACCAGTTTCGTAAGAGATATTTCAATTCGTCCTAAACTCCGTAGACTTCTCTTGCTTCAAAGGAAGGCTTTTGGCTATTTTGAGAGCAAGACGTCGTAGTCTTATATTTCGGAGTGACGTAGGTACTTACGATTAGTTCACTTCTTTTCTGGTTTATCTGGAGTGAGAGAGAGGCATTTAATGCCAGTCCTTACCATTTTGCTGCTCCAAGCAGTGGCGGATCTATGGAGAGGGATTAAGGGGTCTATAACCCCCACCCCCCACAATTGTACCTGAACTCAAAATCTTTGGAGAGGGGTTAAGGGGTCTATAACCCCCTCCCCCCAATTGTAGCTGCACCTGAACTGTACAAGAGATAAAATTGACGTTGATAAATGACATACTTTGTGAAAGTATTAGCAGATTAATAATTCTTATTATTATTAGTTATAATTGTTATTGTTATTACTAATACCAGATTAATACAATTAATAATATTGTATTAATAACTTTAATAAATAATTATTGTTATTCATATTCCAGATTGTTAATTATTTGTTTGATGTGTTTTATTTGAAGGTAATATGTATATAATTTGTGTTATAAAACCATAATTTTTAAACAAAAATATCCCCCGGTTAGCCCTCCCGTCCAATTTTATTTTCTGAATTTGCAAATCTATGGGTAAAATCCCAGAAAGCACCTGCAACGTATCTGTTGAAACTGTCTTATAACATCCTGTCGCATGGAGTAAAACTTGTCGCTCTATTGAACTTATCTTTCTTTCAAATTGCTGGTATATAACACGATGTCCCAAAATCGCACATCCATAAGTCAATGCTTGTCGCAATGCTCCTGTAAACAATAATTTAACGTCCTGCCTGCTGATATCATAGTCCATGATTCCAACCCTCACCGTGCAGTATAATATTTTCCTTATCCTACTTGTAACATACGCCAAGTGCGTTGTAAAGAGCAGTTTTTCATCTAGCTGTACCCCTAAATAACGCATGGTTCGCATAATCTCAGTCCTCTTCCTCTCATTTTTATTTGGATATTTCGCCTGTTTTCCACTGCAGGTCCAAACCTCACTATTCTTGTCTTCGTTTCACTTATTTCCAATCTCTTCTCCAAACATATTCGGTCACATTCATTCAAAGTCTTGGGAGCCACGGGAAACCAACGGTTAGGGCAAGCATAAGAAGAAAAATCTGGACAGTAACTGGAAACCTGTAACAGAACAATAAAATTGGACAGTAGAATCAAATAAATTCATCGAAAGAATACATACTTATCTGCAGGGCAAAAAACATATGCATACATACCAACATACACAAATAAATCTTGTTTACATATTTACCTATGTATACGTACATGTGCTTGTACCCATATCCACATATATACAATTTTCTTTAATGTTTTAATAGATGAAAACAGACTATAATAGAATACTAATATTACTACTACTACTATAACTTATAATAATAATAATAATAATTTAAATTAAGTGTGTTCATTCTGGTCAATCTCCTTCATCAGTTCCGCCTCCCTCTTTTTTCTAACCATACTCAGAAACTTGCCAAGGTGTGAGGTAACGGAGATTCTATTATCTCGCATTATTTCAAAAGCTAGAGTATAATTTCTTGGTTTACGATCGTATCCCCCTCAAGAAGCTACTTTTTTTTACCTATTTCAGTGTTAACGCAATTTAGCAGAATGTGGACCCAGTCTTCTTGTTCTGTGCATAAAAGGCTTTGCGAATCTCGATCCCCCGTCAATTTCCTTAATTTCCATCTCACAAGTCTAAACCAAGCATAACCTGCTCTTGCTATTTAAATCATAAAATGTTATTTATTTAAATCATTGTTTAATGCATTGTTCTTGTACCGTAAGCGGAAAAGGTCCGAGGTTGTGGGTTTTCAATCATTAAAATTTTGTCCGTTCTTAGGAGTAATATCCTCTTACTTTATTCATTTTTATATGGATTGTTCTTTATATTTATTCTTTGTCGATATAAGGCTGGGGCACACCTTCTTCAAGACATACCAAAGCTTGAAATACCATTTAGCATATTGTAACCATCCATATCTGTCTTGAATAAAAAGCAAACTCAATAGACCCTGCATTATCGGTATCAGCCATATACCATTTTTAACCTACGTTCTTTAATCTGTAGCATTGTGAAGCGTATGTATAAAAATGACTTATGTGATAAGCACTTTACAGCTCATAGGTATTCCATCTTGGCAGATATTACAATATATATGGTGCATCTTACGGGATTTTTAAATCTTTAAACTTTATTTTCAAAAGTGCAGTTTCGAACTGCGTGTGAACACGCTCTTGGAGGGGGGGGACAATAAACGAAGTTACTCTCCGGTAACAAGCCTCTAAATCCTACCAAGAAAATAAATTCTCACAAATTCTGGTCCCATCAATTCTGATCTAGGGTCCAAGGGCAGTGGCAGATCTAATATTTATAAAAGAAGTTATCCAACAAATTTGTACTGTAGTTCATTATTTCCGAAATAAATCGTAGATATTAAACGCAGTAAAATCCATCTTCATCCGACGGAAGACCGGAGGAAAACCCTGGCTAGAATGGGGCTGCACAGATAAAGTACACAACAGCAAAATTATACCCTGCAAAATTAGAATATTTATCTCGATGTAACGCCTTTTGACTGTAGTAAGCACCCAGAACTTTCAAAATCAGTTGCAGAACCAGCATCATTTGGTAAATTAACCATTGTATACGACAAAATATTGCATGTTTAAACAGAACTTCATATTTTGTCAGTCGAGATGTGGATTGAGGAACAATGAGGATGGAACTTTGAGGATTGAGAATTGAGCTATGAGAGGCGTGGGTTTTGAGGATTACCAGTGGTTCCGTTTATTGGCGACTGCCGAGCCGATAATTAAATCGATGAATGCATTCTGTCCGTCTGTCGGTATTTTGTTCCACTTCGTGGGTGCTTATTTGTGAACAGAATGAATGCTACATAGTAATTCAAGACATAATTTATAATTACGCTTTCGATTGAAGTTCCTTTTCGCACCTTTAGGAATTATATAAGTTGGGACTTGCCAAGCGTCATGCTCGTTTAGGAAAAGAAATGAAGAAAGTGAAACAGACGCTCTGTCAACCGCGTTGTAAGAACTTCGCTCCTAAATCTTTCTTGGAGAAAATTACGAATGAACGAATAAGGATGCATTGACTTGAGATACGAATAGCTTCAGGTTGCTTAGTAGCCTAGACAAGCGCAACTAGATTGACGGCGATAACGACATGAATTAAGTTCGTCAATGCAATTGAATAATGTTCCTCAGGAGACGATGGAGTAAGCTCTACTCTGGACGAGAGTCACGGAGATCGAATACAACTCGAGAGCTTCGTAACATTAGCGTGATCGTCATGTTGTACCGAGAGCGAAGATCCTTAGGTGCAGGTTCGAGGCTCCAAGGTTAGCAAAGTCTGTGAGGTGTGTGAGAAGGAGAAGGGTGGAAGGGAGGTTGAAAGTGGAAGAGGAGGAGTTGAGATCTAGAGGCGAAGAGACAGTCAGCAACGCTCAAGTGCTTGGATGTTCAGTCTCAAAGAAGCTGAAAGCTACAAGTGCAGGTTTTCATCGTAAAAAGTGTCGAAAACGAAAATGTAGCTTCCTGAATCTTTAATTGTTCGAAAACTTTACATGAAGTTTAATTTGTTTGTGCGAGTTTGCTATAGGTTTAACACGTCCACATGGCATACTGATTCAGAAGATACGTACTTAGAAAATTGGCATCGAGATTCATAAAGAGAGAAGGAATAGAAGGAAACAACGGAGTGAGGAATAGACAATTCTCAAAAGTGAGAATGCATCATTTAAAAATTTAAAGGTTCTGAGTAGATTGATTGGAATTGTTGATAATGATTTTCGCGTTCTCATAATTTATTGCAATGACTTACTGATCATAGGAATTATTATTTATAACATAATATACATGTCTTATAGCGACATCATGAACGCCTAAAAGCAAATCTTTATTCTTTGACTACATTGAACAGTTCGAAGTGGGGTAACTACGTGTAGCAGCTTCGATGGAGCTTCATAGACTCGAAGTAGATACTGCTCTAGCATCAAGGCAATAGTACGTACAAAAGAGTTTCGAACAATTGCGAGAAGAACCTTTGGACTTGTTCTCAAAGGAGACGACACTCAGGAGAATATCAGTAATAACTCTGCGTAGAAAAATATTAAGTTGAATAAGATCAATTTTGGAATAAACGAATAGTTTATACGAGTACTACTAATTAAAAGAATTTCAGAGGTGCAAATTCCTTTTAAATTGTTCGAAATACATTTAAAACGAATCTAAAAAACACAAATCTTCGGTAGTGAAAGGAATGAAATATCTTGTTAACTGAAGAAGAGACGCGTGAAGCTAATTTATAGCTTCTACTTTTACTTTCGACCAACACACATTTTGGACGCTGTTATGAAGCTTGTTCTCTCCCAATTTTTAAATCATAAATAAAACGCAGGCTTCATCAAAGTTGTAGGAGGTTATGTTCATCCAACACCTGATCTTCAATTTTCACTGTCTCATGTGTTGTGACCGTTCGCGAAAGAACGTGAGCAAGATACCATGGGACTATGAGCTCGAGTACAAAATATAGAATTCTATGATTGGATCTACGATTCTCAAATACGACAGTGCATTCCAACATATGAAGGACACGAAGGGAGAAAGGGGAAAGCGTTGGACAGTACCAAATTGAGAAATAACACATTCTTTTGAGCTAAAAAACATGTTTAATTTTTTACATAGTTCAATAAATTCCATTATATTTTGTTCCAAAATTTCGAGCCCTCAAATACGCAACATGATTTTGAGAGAAGTTGAGGTTTATAATTACCCGATGAACAACTAACATCATTCACTTTGAAAAATGAAACCAAGAAGTCCATTTCTGCCGTCGTCATCCACATCAAACAATCAGCGTTTCCATCTGTGCATCTCACGTCCGCTTTTTTTATGGTGCTCTCCTGTCGTTACCGCCACCATTGCCTTCCTCCTTAGTCACACCACAGTGGAATGCCTCGTGAATCTAAATGGACAAAGTTGAAGATTTCAAAATGTTTACCTTTCCCATTCTATAGAGTCTAATTAAATCCATAAATGTCTTTTGGTATCACAAGATTATCATGTGTGATGTTATTTTAGGAATTGACAAAAATTTAGAAACGTCTTGACGAATTATTGAGTATTCAGGGTCTTTAAGTTTCGAAGGTACATTATGGAGGAAACGCTTGTCAGAAGCTACATTATACATTACAACCAATTTAAATTGTCTGAATTTATGTTATATAATCATACTCTATAAGAAAATTACTGTAAAGTGGTATTGATAATCTAAGTAAATATTAAGCTCCAATTTTTCCCCCATGACTAGAATATTTTTGTTACATCTGTTGATTAGCTGACAAATAAATTAATGATAACTGCAAGAGATAATTGTTTGTTTTGAACCAATATATTGTATTTGGCTTGTGTAAGAGTTGAAAAATGAGAGTCTTTTCAATAAATTAAACCATACGAATATTTTATATTCATATACTTAAAAAGATTGTTTCACATAATTCTTCAAAGGTGCCCATGACTCGAAATACTAACAATATACATTTTAGGAAAAAATTAAAACTTTGCAGGTTTTCTTTCAGACGGAACTGGTAATCTTTGATATTTTTTATAAGGTAGTCCTAATGGTGAATCCAGTGTTTTCTCCTAGGCTGCCATGATTACTCAACTACTCTTATGTCTGATTCTCATAGCCAGACCAATAGACTGCTTCTTGTTGATAAAGTCTTTCTGAAGACTTCTTGACCATGGGCAAGTTTCTTTCTCGATATTTGTTCAAGGTATCTTAAGTTTAATTTATAGAGAACAGATTGTTTAAAAATTACATTTATCACTCCACTACCGATCACATATTGGAAATGATAACCACAAGAATATTGGTTTCACTTTTTTCATCAGTCTTACAGAATGTTTACTTTATTTTTTCATTTAAACATGTCTGTAAGATACTGAAAGGATTTCAAAAATTGTCAGAAAGGCGTCGCAATTTATTGTTGGTCTGAGGGGGTTGGGTTGATAATTGGTTCTCTAAACTATTGACTTGGTAGCTTTTAATAGTGTATTATCCGGCAAATAACATAATTGGATCCGTTGCACCAGTAATCGTACATTGAGTGTATCTAAAAATGTTTACTTTGACCATGATATCTTTGAAATGCGACCTACAGTGTGCTACTCCCACCCACCCGCATCGCCTTCTCCTTGCCCTCCTCCGCGTGCCCAATGTGTGACGACAGCGCCCGAAAGAGCAGGTGGCGACCGCGGTGCGGGGCAGTCGAGCAACGCAATCTGCTCGATTTTCTTGTCTCTTAGAGCACGCACTTGCAAACCGCAGGTGCCTTGGCGAACGAACGTGCGTTGGGTGAGTGAGCTCGAAATGTTTTGTGTGCATGGATGTCCACCATGTACCAAGAGAAGATTGTCGAATTATGTTCAATGCCCTTCCAAACATATGCACATTAGTAGCCTATCTTCTTATAAATCCTTTTAACTTAGGAACAGTTAACAACATTTTGTTTGATAACTTACTGAATCCAATGTTGTACCTGGTCCCCTTGCCGCTTATACGAAAAAAGTCTAAATTCCCAACGTCGAGATGAATTGCCAAAAACTTGGTGAAGCTCTTAATTCGCAGATTATTTCTAGAGACCGAAGGTATTGACAAAAAGAAGTTTGTCCCAATCAAGTGGCATACATTAGCGGAGACCTAAGGAAACAATTTTTGTTCCCCAAGATCAAGTTACGGTGCTTCATCTGTCCGGCGTGAAAGTACGTGAAATGGGAAGTGAAGGGCGTACGGAAATAGTCCGCCGACTCTGCTTTGCGGTCCACTGTCGTGCCCCCGCGTACTAATAAAGAGAAGTTACGTAATACGGTTGCCTACCTAGATCTGACTTGATCAGCATTACCTAACGCATCAGCAAAATACTTTATAACTCAAATAGATGAAATAGAATAAACCTTCGTGTTATTGAGAAACTTTGATCATGTCATTCAATATGAACAACGTGAAATACTAATTCATTGTGTTAGAATTTACTATAACGCGTATATTTGCGAGGAAATAAATTGGAAAAGCGGTTTTTGAAGTTGTTCCCTGTATTCTCTCCTCGTAGTAAACATGTTTAAATCGCAGATGTTCTCAGAGACTCTTTATACAGAGCAAAATTGATTTCTGATTTCCCCCGTATCAATTTCTAAACCCAACTTCAATGCAATTTTAACGTTATCGTGTAGGATCGTATTCTAAATTAAATTCTATTCTGAGATTCTTAAATTTATAGCCCAATTTTTAGCTTAACATTATAACACCCAATGCCTTTCTGGTGTGAGTGACATTTACCTGCTGCGCGCGACTGTTTGTGTACTCGCATCACACCTGAGTTTACCGTTTGTTCTTGTTCCGTGGAAACGTGTTGGACGGGGTAATTGAGTAATAGAGTTCCATAATATCTTCTCGTTGAGTTTCGTCTGTAGTGTTAATGGATTTAGATGAAGGGCTATAATGACCGTGCTGTTGACGAGCCCTAAAAAAAAAAGATTTAGATGAATCTAATTCAACACAGAATTGATCCTTTCTATTACTTTCCGGTTGGATAATCATGAAAATTTGTTTAGGATGTTTTTATGTTCTGCTGTGAGTGGACACCAACTTTTTGGCCATATTACGTCACCAAATTGTATCTTAGCCTGTTACTGCTCTTCTACAAAACTTCTACCACTGATAAACAGTACCAGTCATTTTTGGAAAGTGTTCTCTGGTTGGATAAATAGAAAATACTCGTACTACTTTGTTCTAAGAATTCAAGGAATGGTAGATGAGTCTTCTAACATCATCTGAGACGCATCCCCGCTTCTGCTACACCTTCCCACACAAACGCGACGTAATAGTTGCAGTTGGAAGATGAAGGTAAATGCTGATTCCAAGTTATAAACGTGTTGTAGGGGAGTCTGTGACGCATATCTTCCGAGAGTTGTAACGTCATGGCTTGGCAAATCTCCCGGAGAAAACATGAGATGATGTCATAAGTCTTAACTTGCTTCTCTGAGTCATTATTGGATACAGTGCTTACGTTTTGGCAGAGCGTTATAACATAAATTTAATTAATAGTATTTCAATTTCTTCGCTGCTACAATTTATTGGATATCAAGTTAGTGGGAAGAATTTCTACCCTATTAGTGTAATTATTAAAAGTCATAGGTCAATTTGTATTACTATGACCTTGGAGTTCGTGTGGAAGTTGATTTATGAGCGTGCTCTACACACTTGGCCACGCTGGCTCCGTTAACATGCAGTTGTTTTTAAACAAGTTATCTGCAGATAATTTGACCCTGAAGACGTCCTCTTAAAAAAAGGTTTCACAACAATATCGTACGTTTGTAGGAAAAAAAGTTCCCTCTTAAACAGATGAAATTGTAATAAATTTAAACGATACTTAATCGTGGTTGGCAGCATTGGGAATTGAATCAATTTGGCAGATCATTTAATTATTCACTTCCAGTTAAAGACGTGTATTTTCTCTTTTCGAAGAAAAAGAAAGACAACATGTAAAAGATTGAGGGGTCAGTAGCGAGAACGATTAACTGTTGACTGGAGTGCAGATTCTATGAGGTCATGGGATGTTTACATCCCTTCACGTCCAGTGACTTCCAGGCCTTCTTAAACTGCTATAAAATGAGTATCCTATGGTGCAATTGACCGAAGTGTTATGCTGATCGCATTTCATTCTTGGACCGAGGCCAATATCGTGTACCACTACCCACTGTGAATTCCCAGTCATTGAGTGTACCTAAGTATTCTTCTGACTGTCGTATTAGCCATGCCACACTATCTCATGACGTCACAGATTACGTTTACATGTCTACCAGAAGGTTGGAGCTCCGGGTTTGGGCGTAATGACGTCACACACCACGTATTAGTCCAGAAGCTTTACGTCATCCTTGGAACTGAATAAGTTATCTTGAAGGAGAAAACTTTCTGACCTCGAGATTCTAAACTTTCCACGGCATATGAACCCAATCCACTAAGAATACTTTTAATATGCATAATGCACTGAGAAAGTTCACGAGGAAAAGAAATAATATAGGGTAGGAAACCTCCCCTCCCGAAGATTTTTAATTCCATCGAGTTGGCGAAACTCACAACTACTTGGCACAAGAGAAGAAGTAAAATATCACCTTTTCAACTCTTTTTAGTCTCACGTCGACGAAGGATAATAGTGTTGAAATTGATGATTGTACTTTCATCTTCTCTTTCTAGCAATTAAAGAATTGTAATTAACTTATGAGGAAAATTTAATGAAATATATATTATTTACTTCTACCGTGTAGAAAACTTTAGTGAGAAAATTCGCATCTATGTTGGGAAATCATTTTCTCGTCCACCCCCCCTACGATCTTTATATACTAGGGGAAGGGGGTAAATGGAGGGAAACCTTATTTAAAACTAATTCGATTGATTCTCACGTCACGTATGTAATCTATTAGCTTTCTTAGGAAAGGACTACAGATAGGTGATCTAGTAACAAAATTTGCGCACCAGTAATACTGCTGGCATTTTGAGTATTTTTTGGGAATTTGTTGAGTAAATATTTTCTTTCTTAAAACCCATCTCTTGAAAATGTGGAAAATATACGTACATTTAAATATCTTAAGGTATTTTCCTAATGTTCTCCTGATATCTTCTGAAAATAATGGTAAATTGTTAAAAATAGAGAATTCAATGACGTATTATTTTAATTTTTTGTCGATTCATAATAACCAATTCGATGTCATCTGAAGGCCATAAAGTTTCTTGATAATATCCGTGAGATTTATTACTAAACAATTTGGACTATTTGATATGCACTGATAGCTTTAGTATCGTAAGATAGTAAGCAATTTTTTTCTCCTCACTGGCTTATACTGTGTGTGAATAGGAATATGATATATAAAACTCTTAGGGTGTAAAACCCCTAGGGTCGGGGATCTCAAGCTTTTAGGGCATATATCCCTCTGTTATTTTCTTGGGTAACGCCTCCCCGTAATATTACCATATTTTATTTAAGCTAAACTTAAACTAACTATAGTATTTTAATGTGCTATTGAACAAATATAATAATTATTCTTTAAAAAAATACAAATTATGTTTGTTATATAATTATTATCCTCTTATTGAATTGTAAAAATTCTTAGAACATTATATAATTTTCTATGAGCTTTATTGCTATCAATTGGAAGGTTGAACAAAATCTTGTGTTTAATTATAACACAAGATTTTGTTTATAGTGTATTTCTTGCAATAATGAACATCTCATATCAAAATTGCTCGATATAAATACCCAGATTCACGGTAATATGTTATTGAATACTGGTATACAAGACTTGCAGTTTCTATATCAACTTGTTGATATACATGAAGATAACTTCACCAAAATCGTCAAGATTAATGTTTACAAATTCCTCTTTTGCTTCTGGATCACATTTGAGTTTGCTTGTCTGTTCAACGAAATTACAAAGTTTGTTTACAATAATTTTTAATGATTCTCGAGCCAGCTTTATGAAAACATCTGGGAAATAGTGTCCTATTTCGAGTTTCAAAGCTACTAAATGTGCTGAAATCAAGTCTACACCTCCCTAGGGGGGCGCGACCACCAGATTGAGAACCAATGGACTAGGGAAAGGTCAGCTTCGTGAAGCCTCGCGGAGATCCAGCGAATAAATATACATATGTTTAATCAGAACTCTGTCATTTATTCTCAAAAATATTTCCTTGAAAATCATGTTCTGTCAATTTGAATCCATTTTTAAATCAATACATAATTTTCGTGAGAAACATACGGTCTTTGTACTAATTAATTAGGAAGGGTTGGCTGTTTTATCCTTACTGCTCCGACATGAGAGCTCTGTTCTCTGTACGCGAATGTTGTTAGCGGAGACCGTAAATTGTGTTTACTCCCAAGTTTTCATTTTACACTTCAACAACTTCGTTTACATATTCAAATCTCACCAATTGTGTGAGATCTTGTATAAGGTTATGAAAATGCGGTTCTGCATTTGCGTAGTATTTAATGTTCGAAAATTGCTGCCTTACATCTACTTTTAAGTAAAGAGATAAATTATGTAAAGCTTTTCGATCTATAAGACCTTGACACTGTTTCCTTCTCCAACATACAAAGGACGATCTACAGGTTTCACGTGAATTCTTAATCAAAGAAAGGGAATAAATCAAATGCCAGTTACAGCTCATGATTTCTTTAGGGCTCTTTTCATTGATTGGGAGATGAAGAGTGAGGAATGACGATTGTCACGAACATAAAGGAAAGCCTTACTAGAAAAAGAAAACGAGAGTCCTGCTCAGAGAATAAAGGAGTCGTTTCAAAGGACCATTGAAAAGACTTCCTTGGTAGCAACGGCGCTTCGAAATCAGAAGTGAAATATTTATAACACTCTGTACATAAGTTGTTTTTTATTAGTGATCCCAATTAGTATGTGTAACGTATTCTCAATTGTATTGTGTATTCCTTTGACATCAACATCTTATCTTTTAAGAATAATTCAACGTAGAAATACAAAATTAAAGGGTATAGATGAATTAGGATATTAATGAGTGGATGAATTTTCTCCGTTTTCTTACAAAACACAACAATTGTTTGAATGGTAGAGGCATTCAATTGTTGAGAATGGACCTCTGAACTTCTGGATTTCATAGCTTTGCAAAATTAATTCACGACCAATGTGATTCTTCTACCCAATTACTCTTAAATGCTTGCGAAACTGCGCGTGCAAAAATTTGTCTTCTGCTGAACTTCTTAGAAAAGTTTGAAAATTTCAAAAAATCCTCAAAATACCCTGCAGTAAAATGTTCATAACACAAATACAATCGCAAGACGTGTGCAAATGTCTTCCACACAAGCAAGGTGCCTGCTTTGCTACACATAGTGCGTGAGATCTACCCTTTGTAGATTGTCAGTATAAATATTCATCATCATATATCTTCCTCACTTTTCGTCATCCCTATTTTAATAAACTTTATTGTCAAAAAAGCAGTTACAAACTGCGTATGACCACTTATAGGACAATAAACTAATTTACTCTCCGGAAGCAAGCAAGAGACCATCCCATCAATTCCGATCAAGGGCTCTAAGGCAGAGACGGAGTTACCATTTCAACACTCTCCTAAAAATAAAAATACTTCTACATTTGACTTTTCATTTCTCTTTTTTTCTTATTATCTGTCATCTGTTTCGTTGTATACGTTTCGTTCTCAGTTTTGCCTCACAGTTAAACTAACGAACCTAATTGGTGTCTAATTAGCAGGTTACTGAGGGGATTGATGATTGGCTTCTGCTCCGTTGACTCGGTGTAGGGAGAAATGGGGGTTCCCCTTATATCCCGTGCGATTAATATGCCCCGTGTTCCCCGAACTGATAACATATTAAAGGAAACAATGAAGAAAACACACACCAAAAAAAAATGAAAGAGATCTATCCCGTGGAATATCTATTACTGGGAACTCGAGAAATACCGGATAAAAATATTTAAAATATCCACAATTATTCTCTCTTACTAGTCATTTGAGTAATGGTTCGAATTTAGTGCAACACCTGTTTGATGAGTGATTCATATATTTTTAAGTAATCGAAAATGATGTAAAGGTTGTGTCATCTTTTATACTAGTGGCGTATCCTAGTAGCTTCAATTCACAAGGATATGGTATCTTTCTAAAAACGTTTACTTCTGTTACAATATTTACCTGAGGAATTTTTAAGGCAAATATGGTAGGCATTCATCCAATGCGAGTATAAAGTTTTCATTGCATTTGACAACTTTTCACAATTTTAGATCACATTTATTGTGATCAGGATTTTCATACTGGGTTCTTAAACCAGCGAGACTTGGAACAAACTTCAAATTGTCACTTTTCACATCTACCTTCAAATTGCACACAGAATTGACGGACTCTTTTTACGCTACATTCACGCAACGTCTTAGATCATCGATTTTATTTTTCCGGTTTTAGCATTTCGGCGATCCCTGCAGAATGCGTTAGTGTAATGAAGCCGAAAACATCAAACTTAAAGTGATATGAGAATTTAAGCCCCAAATCTATTTATGAAGTTACGAAAAACAATCAGTCCAATATTCTGCTGTAGATTAACAAAAAATAATTTGTGGGTGAAAGACCTAATGATGTAAACTTATATTTAACTGAATAAAATTTGGGGCTATTCAGGTAAGTGATAAATAGAAAATAATACTGATTTTTCTTAAACTTTTCACAAAAATGTTAACTACTACTGAAATTATAGTTATGATAGTAAGTTGCAGATTAATAACCACTGAAATCCTAAAGTTATGTTGAATAATTTTTATTAATATGAATTACAGATTTTTTGACAAGAATAGAATCAAATCTTGAAATACTTTTATTACTCATGCTTTCCCGCGGAATTTGAACACTACCTTATGTTTAGATTCTGGAAATGACTTTTAACGTTTTTCCAAGTTTTTAAAGGAAAACTGCTCCATTCTCTGTCTTAAACCTCTTCGTAGCAAAACTTGGTTATTGTGTAAGTCATTCATTTTGATTCTTGTTTGTTTGAAGTTTGTGATGTCTTTGAATACGTACTTCACATCAATAATTATGTCACATAGTTTAGCGAGAATAGACACTTCAAAGTATGTGAATAGCGGTAACATTTTGAACAATGGATGGTTTCAAACCTGGACCGAAATTGGACAACCATTGCCGGTGAGCTCGTAGCGTGGGAGAAAATGACGTCGAGAGAAAAAGTATGACTAACTGCGAAGGTCCTTTTCATCAATGTCACAAAAAGAGTTCTTTGTTCTGTGGCTGTTATTTCTTTGCATGCACTTACAAAACGATTCGAGTCTTAATCGCGAGAATGTGAATGAGAAATATGAAATACTAGTTGATTACCCGGCGTTGCCCGGGATTTTTTTCTAGACTTATCTTTTTTTGCTCAGAAAAAATATATTCTATCTATATTATAAGATCAAAATACTTTTACTCTTTGGTTTGTATAAACATATCTATAGCATCCTAATTTTACGAATTCATAATAATACAAATTTCATGCAAAACTTGACTAGAGACACTAAACCATCTCTCGGGAGCCGCGCCGGTTGAATTTTTACTTCTGTGGACATTCTTTAGTATTGAACGACGCGGCTGCACCACTTCATTAAAATTCTTGTCAAAATTCTACGACAATTTAATGCTTAAAACAAATAATTTATTAAGTTTGATGATGATTGATTTTTTCCTCGTTAAATTGAAGTATTTTAATACTTCTAATTTAGATACCGTTTTATCGATAATTTAGATTCATTTTTGTAGAAATATTTGAGGCAAACACTATTGCTGTTCATAGTTGTCACCTGTCTAACTGTTTAGGCGTAAGGTAATATAACGCTTTTTTCCCTATTTTATTGAAATTTATGGTCAAGAACCATTTTTCTCTATCACACATTTAAAAATAAGCCTATATTCACTTATTCATGATAACTTTTTCTTGCTAGTCATGTAAGAAAAACTTGAATTCGTTCATGGGAAAACTTAAAACTGTATCACAATATGCTTTTGCATTTTTAGGAAACGCGTCTGGTCAAATTAATAAATAGCGCTCCTTCCAGAAGGGGAAAGTTTCTAAACTTTCGAATGATGTGACATATATGGTAGATTTATGTGGATGTTACGTATTAATATTAAAAGATGTATAAAACAATAGTTGAGACAAACCTTTTTTTTTTTTCGTTTTAAAGTCAACGTTTCAACTGTTTCATTCTACCAATAACCGACTTTTGTTATTGTCTTACATTATGCTTCCAATACGTTCACTCAATGATATTTCTTTTTACGTGTTTATCTCATATCCTTAACGTCTCTTAATAATATTGTTAATGGTATTTGCCATTAACCATTCTCGAATTTACTTTGTAATTCAAAATCATAGTAGAATGTATAACTTATTTGTCGACTGATGGTGTAAGGAGTTGTTAGTTGGGTTGTAATGTTAGCATAAAATTATGAACTTGTTTGTCCCGGACAAACAAGTTCATACTGACTCCGGCCGCGGAAGCCTACATTTATATTACCATAAAATTGTTCATAAGAGCAAGTGTTTAAGTCTAAGGAAGGCGAGTAAGGTGGAAGAAATTCACTTTTAAGGGGTATAAAATTTGAATCACTTTGGACAAGTAGATTTAAAGGTTTGGGCACATTTCAGATGGATAAGCATCGAACAAATTTGGAGAAGAGTGGATACATAACTTACAGCATACGAGTACAGTATTCATTACAAAATTCAGTGAATGGACATTGAAAATATTTGTCTGAGAATTGGACTTACAGGTTACAGTCAGTCTTAGAACGTTTTCCTCATATTGTTTGTAATTGTAGAAACGCGTAATGTTTTGTGGTTTCTGTAAACTGTATTTTTTTTACCACAGCCTACCCTGTAATAATAAAATATATTTAATAATGAACCACAAAACATTAGGTCTTCCTGTAATCGAGTTCCTGCAAATTCTTGCAATGGATATACAGACGATTACATATTTATAATTGTTATTGATTAACTAACAAATATTCCTACCACACCTTTACGCAACATCATTTTTATTTATTTTATTGTCAGAAGTAATCATGGTCTATTGTAATTACGGTTTCAGTACTTGAATTCTAAACACATTAGCTAACAAAATAAGTGATACTGTATTACACGTGGAGGAATAACATCAGGAAAAATTGTGAAGTTTTTAAAACCTTTTAAAAAGGTTCTGGAGAAAAAAGTGCTTTTTACCAAATGTTATAAAAAACTAGTAAGTATTCATTAAGTTCTCGTACAAAATATAAAATAAATATTATTGTTATATAATATTTTTCTAGCTATAAAAAGTGAATACCACTTTTTGAATGAAAATGAAAAAATACTTGGTTAGGCGTCGTAACGTCGTTCAAAGAAATTTCAAGAACGTAGAATCCTTGTAAGAAGTGTTTGCAGAAAATGCATCATTATGAATGAAATTGCACGTGCGCGATTTCATTTGGTCACGTCTCGTCCCACGCGCTTTGTTGCTTACTGGCAAGGTATAGAAAAGGTGGTGCACTAAATTTAAGCATACCGCTCTCTTGAGGCAGTTGGTACATAGTGAAAAAGAGTACAGTAATGCTTCGATTTTCGTCGATTTTTACCGCGAAAAATTTCATAAAATAAAAATTCTCCTAGTTGCTTCGTATTTCGAACTCAAGTGACCTCCTGTTCATTTTACGTAAACAATGTATGCAAACTTGTTTAAGAACAATTTTTACCCCATCTTATTTATTTATTTTGTGGCTTTTGTTGAGGTTAAGGCCATGCTGTCTGCTGTTTCACCTAACCGTAGGACGTCGATAAGGGGATTGGGAAGAAGAGATGTTAGGTTGTCAGGGAACTTATGGTACCTAACCGATATTTGTCTGGTGTAGGTGAGGGAAACCCCAGCTGAAAACCTCACCTAGTGCGGCCAAGCAGGATTTGAACCCACACTCTACCGCTCAGCGGGATCGTAGTAGCAAAGATGCAACTACAAGACCACCGTTGTCGGGTAAATCTTGAGCATCTTAGACAAATCTGGAGGCACTAAAAACAGCTTTCTTGTGTGACATGGGTCTACACTGATTCTGAAGCTGGTCATCATGCCTAAAGACTAAGAATACCTTTGTATTCATTGTTAAATTTTTTTTAGCTTAAAACACTATAATAAATTCAAATGAAGTATTTGGTAATTTGACTACATTTTGCATAAATAAAAATATATTAAATAAAAAGTGGCTTTGCGACTCATTTTTATAAAGTAATAGGCTTTGACAAACACAAAACAGGATATCTGAACAATTTTGAGTCTGATGATGACCACCTATAATATTATAAAGTATATAAGATTAAAATGTAATATAATCTGGATATGTGTGAAAAACATTGCTAGAATCGGTGGTGAAGTGGTATAATATTTGCATTGCCATCTTTACGTAATTATTCTTGGTATTATGATTCCAGAACGACAAGAAAACGAAGAAAAAAATATTAAATCATTTCGATTACCACTGCAGTGCGAGGGAAGTCAGTGTTACACTATTGAGATCGCCTCGAACTAATCGCATTAATTTTCCCAGTCAAGGCTGTATATGTCAACTAATAATAATAGCTGTATTCTAGAGAGTCTTAAACGGATAGAACAAGGACGTAGCCAAAGGGGGTGGGGTTCAGGGGTTCTGGACCCCGTCCCCGATTTCCTTGGCAAGATAAAGTCGTGGTTAACTTTTTTATGAATGATTATTCATTGAATGCGTGTGGCAATGATTGAGCTCGCTCTGAGTTTATATTAACATTAATATTTTGAACAAATACATATCTACATTTTTCGTTCAAACCTCAGATCTCCCACGTCCCTTTAGCAAAATCCTGGCTACGTACCTCAATAGTGTAATTGATACCTTATAGAATATCCCCTATGTTTTGGAGACGAGGTCAAACCTCGTACCCCCCGTCGGAGCCTCATGACATCGAGCGTCGGTAGTCGCCTGAAGGTCCCCTACAGTTCATCGGAGTGCAGACCACGTCACGGTGATACTCTGCACGAAGTCCTGTTGCGAATTCCGTCCCCTCGTCCCCTCCCCGCACACTTCCTCCCGCTTATAGGCATTGCAACCAACACATGAATCATTTGTGCTCTAAATTTTTAAGTTCACTCTTATGGGGATATAGCATTCACTAGACTGTAAAGTAGACAAAGAACCATTGAGTCGGGCGTTAATTTGAGAAACGTTAAATTATAATGTCTTTAGTAAAATCCTCTTCGGATTGAGATAAGACTCTCTCACATTTTACGAATGTACGCTGAAGAAATGAGGGAAAGAACTCTGTGTGGGTTAGGTGATGTCTGAGAAGTTGTTTAGATGATCTTAACCTTGATGCTTTTCATGCCTAATCTTGGCGGTTCTTCCGTTCTCAGTACACTCACCGCATGCTTTACATCCACTCTCGTCTGCATCGCTACACCGCCTAGCCCCCTTTTCCAAACTTCCATCTCAATTTCACGCTCGACCCTCTCCTCGTGATTATACTCGAGCTGCAACTCTCGTCCCATCTTAATTCTCTCTTCCAACCCTTACTCTCTCTCTCTCCACTTTGAATTAGACTGATCGATCTGAGAGGCGACTCTTTCCTGTTCATTCAGTTCCTAGCCCGAGTCGTTCATTCCGAAATTATGTTCTTGTCTCTTCCTTTCTACTGCGCCTTTCTTGTGTATGTACCTAAAGGAGAACTCTATCTACCCTATGGAGTGCTGAGAAGCGTGGCTCAGTTTAAAAGTTGCACGAGTCAATTTAACCTCTTTTCGCTTCACCAGCCTTGAACCGATCGACATTATACGTCGCCACGGGTCAGATTTATAAAAAAAACACCATTAAAATATAAATTATTTATTAATTATTTATAATTCGAAAGTAAAGTTATAATGTTTTTAACTCATTTTTTTTGTCTTCAGTTACGCATTACTCGTTGGTGGTATGGACTCTATGTCTATGGAACTCGATGCTCATCGGATTTTCACGATACTCTACGATTGTTTTCATTTGTAGTATTTGTTACTAGGAGTTAGTTAGTAGGAGTTGTTACTAATAGTAAGTTATAGGAGGAGTTGGTTAGAGGAAGGAGGGGTTGCTATTCAGTAGTCACAGCTATATATGAACTGGGAAATTCATGTGAAAAGCTAAAAAATATTTCTGGTCCCACCCCACTTGGTGATAAGCTAGAACGCTACCACCTGAGCCCTGGAGGATCTCTATGAATTAATCCGCTTTGAACTTTTTATCCGCTATAATAATGCATGATATTGCTGCGTAGATTATGAGAAATTTCTTTCCCAAGGGATCTATGACGACACTTGATCACACTAATAATTTCACAAAACATTGCTCTGATCTTGTATAATATAAAAACATCAATATAAAATATACGATATGAATTCAACTTCGACATCGAGGCTGTTTGATTTTACCAGGGAAATTGGAATTCATTTTACATGGGTAGTTTTCAATAAATCGCACCAGTTACATGAATTGCAACTAAAAATCAAACATCCAAGAAAACGTAAAATCGTTCTCTAGAACAATATTTTCCATCCACGTAAAATCGATTCATTTGAACTGAGATACACTCATCATACTCCGAATTAGAAATTGAACGTTCGTCAATAATCTTGTGCAGAAATAATATCTTTAAATGTTTTGATTGAATATTTATTAAAACTATTTGTTGATACATAACCGAAATATGATAAATTGAAAGACGTTTCTATGTTGCTCATTTTTTTGAGCAACATAGAAACGTCTTTCAATTTATCATGCTTTGATAATGTTGCTAAAGCACCACAATTACCAAGTGAAATAACCGAAATAGATGATAGATAAATTCAACAAAATAATGACCACAATGGAAACATTGTACTAAGCACATTCAACTACAACTAACGTCCATTATATAATCAAATGAAGTAAGTAATTGAAGACTTACGACCTTTAACGGAGGAATACTATATATTTTGTGATTTAAATTTCTCCGTTTCGACTTGGTGTTGAAGTCATCGTTAAGTGATACAAATCATGACAAGAACTCATAAATCACAAAATATATAGTAATCGTCCGTTAAAGGTAGTAAGTCTTCAATTATTTATTTAATTGTACTAAACAATTCATTTATTTGAACGTCTTGACCCTTTACTTCCCAAATGTTTCGTATGCTGTAACTCCCTAACTGCATCGTATTGAACTTCACACCTGCCTCGAATCTCCGCGTCCCATCCGTGGCCGTGTGTAGACACACGTGCGTGTTGTGTGGTCACGTGCTAGGAGTTACGCCCATGCTTTGCCTAGTAAGGTGCGTGCGACGTCTGCACTTGGGCATGTAAACATGCACGTGTCCCTGGCAAAGAGTATGCCTATGCGTGTTTTATTATTCATCTACTAGAGTGAGTAAACACGCATTTGGAGGAAGATTCATGATCGTGCTTCAGGGGATGGAGAGAATACCATCACGACTCCGTTCCAAACCAAGTCTCGCATTAAAGTAATGGATTTTGGAGATTGTTATAATTTGATCCATAAATGTTTACATTATTACGATTTCCTTCGATACAAAATGCTATGTAGACGTTACGAAGAATTATTTTGAGTTCTTGATTGTGATAAAATGGTTTAACTATATTCCACGGACAGGATATTAATCTGATTCATAAACATAAAACAAATAAAATGTTTAATATATATCTATATATTTGTACAATCTTTTTAATATTCTCAATATACTTTTTTATAGATGTTTTTACAAGGTTTCGACTTGATTGAGACTTCATCAAGGAATTGCTAAACAAATATACACTACTTAGTTACATGGATATTCTTAGCGAAAAATGTATCATGTAACTCAGTAGTGTAAATTTATTTACTAATTACGTGATGAAGACTCGATTGTGAGTCGAAACATTGTAAAAAACATTAATAGAAAACAAAGTAATTTTCAGGCAGTGTTAACCATTACTAGACCAAGCATCTTTTCTAAATAGTCTTAAATGTTTTCATAAAAAATAAGACTATGTATTCCGCGCGGAAATAATGGGCATTGTTTAAAAAAGTGATCTGTAATGTCCTAGCAATTATTTCCAAGATATAACGAGTAAGAACTATAATTTTAGTTAGCTATAAAAAGAAGTCTCAATTACCACAAGAAAATTTTTGGCGCTTTGCCTAATACAACATTGCATAGATAATTGTCGTTAAGAATTTTAGGAAGATAAAACAAATTCATCTTCACTCACAATGAGCATTTTACACGTGCAATAAAATTTCATCCTTGAATGTTCTATGAGAGTATCTGTTATTTCGATTCCATGTTTCCCCGTTAGTTCGCATACTGCACAATGTTATCTTGAGGAGAGGTTTCGCTTGGTCGATTTCTTTTGAAAAGGAAGCAGTATATAAGTATATCGCTCGCGCTACTCAGTAATTAAAACATGTGAATAACTGATTGATTTTCTCCAAGAATCGATTAACAAAACTGTCGAAAGTCGATTTAGTAAATGGCCTGTTCTGTTAATTTCGCCTCTTTTGTCTTCATATCAACTTCTATACAAGCGTAACTTACTAAAATTTAGAATCTAGTGTCTAATAGAAAAAACTGAGATAGGAAAAATTATGTACAAAAAAAGTATAGAAAAAAACTGAGATAGGAAAATGTATGACACAAAATACAGCTCAGTTCATGATAAATTTAAGGAATTCAAAATGAAGTGTCTGGTATAATTCGTTCTCGTGATATTGCAAAAGGCCCGAAATCAGAATGCGACGATCAAGACTCATACATAACTCAGAAACCAAAATTGATAAAAATAATAGAATGTGGTTTTCAACAGTTTATGTATGCAGTTATGTGCGTGCCAAAAATACAAAATATTAAAATTGGTTAAGCGACATCCATTGATTGAGTTGACATGGAATGACCCAGTTGGTATGCTGTAACACCCAGACAAAGGTTGCTATAACCAGTGGGAAAGCTAACTTTAGGAAGTCTCCTTGCAGCCAAACGTTAGTGAACAAGTTCTCATTCTGTCATAGTTGGCATAACAGTTACTGCAGGTTCTAGGAATCGACTAATGTGGGCATCAGGATAAAACGCTCACATATCTACAGCGAGAAGAGTCGGCTATCACGCTATGCTGGCGGGGACTCCTCGACTGTAACGTCCTAGGTTCTTCCCTCATGACTATTATTTCGCTGTGAGGAACTTGGACCAACACGTTCATGAATTGCTGCCCTAGAAACACTGCTCATTACCCTATTCTGTCACCAGAGAGAGAGTATTGGTGTCGGACTACCATATTCAAACAAATGCCCTTTAATGTCTAATTTACATTTTATAAATATTGCCATGTCTTACATTTACTTAGATCATTAATGAATGATACCTATACATAAATTAGTTTTACGCAAGATAGCTACTTGGTTTAAAGTCCTAACATTTTTCGCTCCATTACGGTATATACTAATTATTCGCAGTTTCTATAAAATTCGCCTTACGCTTTTCCCAGGAATTAATATTTAGAGCAGCGTGAGTCTCCAGAGTGCGAAGAACTTAGGCTAGTTCTGTTGTTTTTCTGTGGTAACTGCGTAAGGCAACTGCTGGAAGGTCGAAATATTTATATCGACTACTGATGTGAGACGTGGCATGTCCAGAGAGTTGTTTATTCGACTCTATCAGCAGAAGCCGAGGTTACCAATAACTTTCCGAATATATATTAAATATTAGCACTACATGAAATGTTTCTCAGTTTGTCACGATATACATAAAAGTGGGAGTTACTTAAAATCGGAATTTTAAAAACAACTTTTTTCGGCAACTTTTGCCTGTGCGACGACTTTGAAAAAGTAAAAATGTACCATCCTACTAAAAACCATCATGAAGATTTAAGTCACAACGACATTTACAAATGAGGTTCCGAATAAACAATGAATTACATTTCATTAATTTATGGAACATAAGACACCTTAATATTTGTGAAAAACACACTTGGATAATTTTATATGCCAACGAGGATAATTCTTTTTTAATAAATTTTGCTATGCCTTGTGTATTATCTTGCGCTAAATCTAAAGACGACAATAAAATAATATATCACCCTCTATATTTGACATCTCAAATCTTGATAGTAAAAAAATTTAAATGGCGGGTGAATTCAGTAACCTCGTGGATCTGAGAAAAATGCTGCTGTCACCACTACACATAAACTTAGGTCTCTTGAAACAGCTTTTGACTCTTCCTCACCAACGATGTAACCTGGGTGCGAAGCTTTGTCATTAGCAAAATACAAAAAGAAAAAGAAAAGACTTTCTTAAAGCATAAAGACATTCGTTAGTTTCAACTTACAGCGGAAAAACGATGTTGAGATTCCAACTTTCAACGAGTATTAAATAAATTATAAGTAAACATGAAAATCAGCTATTAGTGGCAAAAAAAAGTTTGTAGAAACATTTTTGTTGGCCTGTGATTGACGTTCCTTATTGTTAGAAATTGAGCTCGTGTATTTTAGTAAATGAAACATGCAAAAGAGGTTCCAAGTTCCAAAAATAGATTTATTTTCGACAGGTAAAGACGACGTCAATGCCGTAGTAATCGTTTGATATTTTATTTGTTATAATGGTAAAGAGATATCGTGGGCGAATACATCGTTGCGATGCTAATATGTGTTATGCAGTCGGTGAAATCGTTTTTATGATATATTCTTTTTTTTAAAATAATTTGTTGAAACGCCAGGCAAAATGATGGTCATCAGGCGTAGCACATACACTCTTTATTGTACTATCCGTGGTACTTGGAACGTTTTTCGAAAATCATATATGACTGTTAGAGTATTCTCCTCATTTAAATTATTTGGTTTACATTAGTTTCAACAGAAAACCTCTCTACGTTTTAATTATTTGCCACTTAAAATTATATCAACAAAACACCCTAAAACTGGATAAAATTAATCATGTTACGTCGAATGAAAATGGGAGACGGGACCAGGGTCATTCATTTCATTCGACGTAACATGATTAATCTGTTACCTGGCGGTGAGGTTCACCGCAATCTAGGAGATTTCTATGTGGATAAAATTATTAAATCACTACTAGTTGCAACATCACACAATTTTCCCATAATTTTCCATAATCAAATATGTCATTTAATCAGTTTTATGTTCCTCCATTAATATAATGTTTTTGCCTCCTAAAACATTTTCCATTTACATGCCTCACTTTCGATCAAGAGTTCTCCGCATTATATCTTTATTTCGGTTTATACTGTTAATTTTTGTTATTGTGCTCATGGAGGAATTCTTTAGAAACATCTTTGTGTTCGTATTCGTAATAAGAAGTTCGACAACTCTGTCTCAGTCTCCAGGTGCTACATCCGCTGTCATCTTTCCTGCGTCGTGCCGCCAGCGTCACTTACCCAAGTTACACATGATAAGGTTTCCGATGGGAATGCACTTCGGAAGAATGAACAGCTTTCATCCATGAATTCGATATGATCGATTTTCGTCGGTGTATTGTAATTGGTGAAGGGAAATCAGAAAGTATTGTGAAGTTTGTTAAAACCGCCGTTAATTAAACTTTTACACCATTAAAGATGTCTGAATACCAACAAAAAATTACCGAGTAATTAATTCCATAGCTATAAATATTTCTTATTCCATACATTCCAAAGACATAGGGAGAAAACAATGACAGTTTTAATAATTTATCGTAATAAATACGAGAATGCAATGATCTCAAAATTAAAAATATACCTATCAATGGGTTAAGTGATTTATAATTGATTTAATTATTATAACTTAACCTACCAATAGGAAGAAATAACCTGATAGGCCGAAGACCTGAAAATGACGGGTATGGTGGAGCGGTAGACGAACATCGAACAAAGCGAGTTAACATCATTAAGTTATAACTTCATTAAGTTATATATAATATAACATCATTAAGTTAATGAATAAATGAATCAGAAAATATTAAAGTAGCTTAATGCCTGTTTTACGAGCTAATATGATAACCTTCTAAATGAGTTTGTTAGAATTATTGCTGTAGTCAGGGGTGCCCACCTCCCATAAACCTTATGACGCACTCCCCTAATATGTGTCACCCCCAACCTAAAAAACTCGTTCCCCTTTTTCTTTGCTAATATTTTAATATAATTAAAAATAATTTTAAAATGAATAGTACAATAATACATAATTATAAAATAAATAATAATAAAATAAATAACAATAAAATAAATAATACTATAATAAATAATTATAAAATGAATAGTGTAATAATAAGTAATAATAAAATAAATAATAATAAAATAAGTTCTTATTTGACATCTGCTCTTACCTGACTGTTTTTCAGTAAGACTTCCAAGATCCACTACCCTTGTTCTTTATATCAATTAATTTAAATTGAATTGTAAGTTTATTTTTAAACTCAATCGCTTGTCATTTCTATCATTTGCTTTGCACATAATTCAAGGCACTTGTCATTGTACTGAGATTGTTTCATAGGCATGACTAAGAAGAAACGCAACAAACTATTGGACAGTACAAAAACAATAAAGACACTAAATAATAATTTAATTTTTAATAAATCGGGTAAAGTGCTTTAACCAGTAACGCACTCCGTTGTCGCCCGCGCACAGCAAACTCAATCACTGGAACAATGACAAAGATAGACAGCAGTGAAGAAAATGAAGCGTTTCATACAACGAGATTAAATTATAGCATTCCATTACAAGATAGAGATGAAGGTATCTGTTGTCACTTCTTGGTTCGATGCAGCCATTACTTCTCAAAATGGTATTATTTTATGATTTTACCCATTAAATTTAAATTATTAATTTTCTCTCAACACGACATTTGTATGACTGAATATTCTAATTTTTAAAAGAATTCTTATTCTGAAACAAGCAAATATATTTTAATCTCCTCGAAATTTCAAATTTACGCTTCCCCCCCCAAAAAAAGAAAATAAATAAATAAATAACGCATTTTGTGTCGTAAGCCCCGCTCCTGTGGACACCCGTGGAAAATGTCTTAAGATTATGTACCAGACTTACGAAAGAGATTTTGGGAGATGTGGAAGATTTTGAAGGAGGATGTGACAGTAAATTCAAAATCTACCTGGGGTACGCGGCCCTGATGCCCCAGGTCAATGAGCTGTCTCATATCTATCATATGAAGTGATAGAGTTCTGAGGCATAATTGAGTTGCAATGTGAAATCTATTGCGTACTCTTGCAATTCCCCTGCCACGAATTCATCATTTATAGATAGATCTCTGACCACAAGGTTATGGGAAAATAAGTAAAAGAATATCATAATATATTTTGTTACTTCTCTGATAGTACCTTTACCGTTTATAGATACATTTCTGAAACTCGCTGAAATAATTGAGGCTATTTTTACTCGTCTGTGTTCAAAATTATGACGGTTAATAACTAATAATGTAATTCGAAATATTATTTCAATCGATTCGTATATGAACGAGTGTGTTTAATGACTGTCATAACAAACAAAGAAACCCGCCTACACCGAGATAATTGTCTTTAGTGAAACATGAAATACAGTACATTCACACTTCATTACTAAATAACGAAACAAATACATAGAGCATCTAAATGTATTGAGATTTATTTTTCCTATTTTACTTTCAACTTCTTTTCCACACATCCGAATTTCAGTAGATAATTCGCATTTTCATAATTTAATCTAACAAATAATTATGGCAATTATAGTACAGAAAGTTAATAATACATCAGTTTAGGGGAGGTTGTTATTAATTAATCTAATTAATACATGGAAATGAACCCTTTACTCGTACATTTCCGCAACCGAAGACGACACTGCTATCCCTATATAAGGGTGTAGGGTGTTTAAATAAGCGCATAGGCAGAAGTAATTGGAATTACACACAGAAGAGGAGCATCTTGTTAGGGAATTCTCCAATTACGCAAGAGATCCATTTCACAATTTCATTTGCATTTCTCAACTTCCTCTCATTTTGTAATTTTCAATCACACATGAATAATGGCATGATGCAGCATTTTCCCAAATCATTGCAGACGCCCGATATGCATATCACGACGTTCTAGGACCGAGTAATTAAGGCTAAAGGTTGAATTAAATCAAGGGTGAAATATTCCAGATAATTGACACTTTGTCATTGGCGCATCAAATCATGAGTTTGTGGGTCAGCAATATAACTTTTCGATTTCATTATTTAGATTTTTGTTGGTATGTATAATCGATACTAACTTTCTAAGATATTTTCACGAAATTTTGACTTGCACGTCAACTAGAAACATGAACTAGAACTAGTTTCCATACCGTTACTTTTTAGATATAACTTCTACCGGAACTAGTTAACAATATATACAAAAACCTAACTTCGGAAAAAATGGAAAAAAAATTCAAAAATTTTGGGGCAAATTAAGAATGAAGTTACAATTTGAACTGCCATGATAATTATTTACCATTAGTTTTAGTTTTGTATTTAGCGAAGAATGTAACCCGGCGCGCTAATCACAACACCATGTATCGTGTGTCAATAGTATTGTAACCAATAGTATTCATATTTTTGTAAATCACACTCAATTTATTTGCATTTCAACTTTACTGTTCAAGCTTTCGTCTTAAAATGTCATACATTTCTTTTTGTCTTACCATTGCAATCGTACATTTTTGCTGCCCGGATATTACACTAGCGGCGTACAAAGGAAGTTCCTGGTACTTCCCGGATGTGGTCATAATTTTATCTGTTGATTTGTTCCACCTCTTTAAAAGAAATCTTTATTCGAGTAAATTTAGTTCATGGTATTTTGTATACTAATGTTTAAATATAGATGTATTGTTTTAAATTGTCAATTGTTGATTGCGTAAAGCGTTTCAATACATTTTATTCATGGTCGATGAAATATATGTATTTTTCGGAAGAAGGGATCTGTGTTATGGTATGTATTACACAAATGTAAAAGAAAATATTAATCATGTAATTTTAGAATCTAAAGCTCTGTGGCTAATAAATACTTCAATGAACGAGAAGTACGAAATTTTTCAAAATTCAACTTTTATGTACTTTCGCTATGTCTTAACCATCGTGTTACACCGTGAATAATCTTAGTACAATATCATACGGTTCGTGTTTGCTTTTTCATCCATGAATAGGTATTGGACTCCTAAAAAGCAACAGGTGGTTTTTGATTTTAACCTACGTGAGAGATTTGGTTCGTCGGTATTAGATGCGATCAGTCATCTCCGTACCGACAACACTCACAGCAATTGACTACTTGCAGGGCTGCGCGGGGCGTCACTACACATTCCATTCAAACTCATCTTTCGTTGCAGTGGTACTACAACATTTCCACAATGATTGACTCGGAATGCGATCAGAGGTTGCTAATCGATATTGCATTGGGTTAATCATCAGAGTTGCATCTGACAGATAGTCAGCATTTTCATGAGTTCAGAGAAACAGCAATAAAAATATTCCTGGACCTGTTTTTTGGGATTTACCTAAAACATCTCATTGACTTTTATTAATTAGGAGTTTGTGTGGATGATTCCTTGGTTTAAAATGATCGAGATGTTTCTCTAAAATAACGGTCGCCGAAGAAAAAAAAAACAATAAATCAATTTTTTGTGATCACAGTACTTAAAATTAATGTTTGCCAAAAACTATTTGGTATTCTATATTGATTATTTCATTTTATGGTTTTAATGTAAGGTATTTTTTAGTTCATTGTAATATTAAGTTCATAGGTTTCTTACACATGATTAAATTCAGATCTTTACACATCAATTTGACGTTAAACAAAGCTAATACATCTGTGCTAACTTATCACAGCTGTGGAAGAGATACGTTAGATAGCTTGTTTCAATGAGTTAAAGCTTCTTTTACAAAGACCAAGGAATCTAGGCATTAACATGACGTGTACGATCTGAACCGTATATAAAGGGATGTTTTAAATATTGTACATTTTTTGCTGTCTGTAAAATAGATGTCTGAAAGTTAGTTCCTTGTTCTCGTAAAATATGTACCAAACACGATGAATAATACACATTTTGATGGATTCTTATCTTAAGTTATTGTAGCAATGTGTCGGTTACCAATGCATATTGAATGTATACAATATGTTCGGGTGACTCTGAAAGAAAGAAAAAAAAAACATTGTATTTTTTTAAGAAAACGTATGAAATTTCACTTTATAGTCATTATTCAATGCGTACTCCTTTCTCTTATTATTTTGAGTAGTTTTCTTTCTCGTAACAAGAAAAATAATTTCAGTAAATGCAAAAAATATATTTACTATACTCAAAAATTGTATTTAATATGCTAACTCATCAATGCCAAGGCGAATCCTAGCCCTATATGCGTTTTGTAGTGTTATTTTGAGGCTGTTTGTCCTTTTTTGAATCGTCTCAAGGTTGTAGGAGTATTTCGTTGGTACGTTACCTTTTTGCCTCATTTGAAGATATTTCTTTAGACCCACCTTTTCTTGAAAGTTATATAATGAGTAGAATTTACCTAGAGATGTATCATCGAATCACCTTCATGCTTATTTCAAGAAAATTTAATCTTAAATAATTGTCATCTTTTGAGTCTTTCGTGTGCGCAACGAAAACAATATTATCTTCACTTTTATGGAGATTTAAATTCTACTTCGAGTGAAGAAAATTGAACATTGAAAATTTTTAGTTACTGTCTGAGGAGGTGTACGTATGTATGGTCGTATTGATACTTCATTATGTTAATTGTTTTAGTGCTGCGTGTGTTTATTGATTTGTTTGGTACACTTAATTCGTAGCCAAAAGGTTCCCAATTTTCGTAATTGTTCAATATCCGAAGGATCATGTTAATCTACTTTCGTTTAGTGAGATTTTTTTAATGTTATATTGTCATACAGGCAATTATTATGTACGTTTTGTTTCCTTGCAAATATAGTTGGTTATGTCGACCACGTGGGAATTCCTGGTTTTACGCTACGTCATTACAGTACATTTAATATGCTAATTCATCACTGCCAAGGCGAATCCTAGCCCTAAACGCGTTTTGAGGTGTTATTTTCAGACTGTATGTCCTATTTTGAATCGTCTCAAGGTTGTAGGAATATTTCGTTGGTACGTTACCGTTTTGCATCATTTGAATACATTTCTTTAGACTCGTATATAGATAAAAGCGACTGTAGAGTGACTCATCCCTTCGAAAGATCAAATCCAGAAACTAAGAATATTGCACTAGAACAACTCGAGAGGCGAAGGTACTGCCATATTAACACTTCTTGTCTGTTCCCCGTGGTTCAAAAGACCCTGATAGTTTTGTAAAAATGGACTAAGAAATATTACGTGTCCACGAAATACTTGAGTACTACTGATAACAGGAAGATACATTACAATGTTATTACTTATCTAAACATCAGAAAACTCTTATGCAATTCTTGTGTTCTAATGATGCTAAAACAATTGTCTTAGCAGGCATGTACGACAAAGTACCGCATGTTTTAGAGCGTAAGTTCCAGTGTTTTATATAATTTTGCGTGTCGCATAATCTTTTTAGTGGCGTCCATTTACAGTATCTAAATGTGTGACATCATTCTCGTGTTGGTAAACAAGGTCTACATGGCTATCAGCATTTTAATCAACTCAATTAAGGCAATTGTAAAGCTTGTATGTCAGTTCTGTGTCTGCATAGACGCAGCGGGAAGTAATGCAGGGTCAGTGGTTCTTGAACTTGAAAAAAACAAAATTTTGTTTGTATATATCTTTTGTCTTTCCAATTATATTGCGTTACGAATGAAAAAAGTAACAAACACAAAATACAGGAAATTTCTCCATTCAGTTTTTGTAGCTTCTGGAAATGGTATCTCATTCAGTTTTGTAACGAGATGGATTCGTAGAAAAATTAAGAATGTGAGTTTGTCGAAGTATTTCAGTGGAATATGTTCAAATGATTGGCCACAGTTTTAAAGTCGAGATCAGACTCTATTGTTGACAGAAGAATAACTTCACAAAGACACATTTTAGCGCAGCGTAATTGTTAACCCAAGTTTTTATTACCTGTTAGCGTCAATGGTCGTTTACACGAAAATGTGAAGCAAGGATCGTTGACTTTCATTTTATTGTATTGGTGTACTTTTAAACGAGCAATTTGCATTAGAAGCGTTATCCTGAGTGATTCATTCAACACCACTACGAACAAAGCTATTAATGATGAGAATTTTCGAGGCTACTTAACGAATTTTTGAAAATTCCTTTTGCAATAGGGTAAATTTGAATTAAATGTAATATTTCTAATTTTTGCTATACTATCGATCTAATTGAGATACCATCTCGGTTTGAATACGTAAATTGTACGTAAATACCTCATTTCGAAGTTGAATTGTTTCTGGATTTTGGAAAAAAAGTATAAAATACGCATGTTGTTGGCTCGTAAGAGTACATAACTTGACTGCTTAAAATAAGTGAATGTAAAAGTCAAGTACCCAAGATTGAAATTTAATTTTCCTCCATAGTTACAATATTTTGAGCAGTTGATTCATGTTGTTTAATTACAGGTAGTTTAATACAGTATTTTCTAATTACAGTTCACGTACGAGGCCTTTCTTGTTTTTACCCGGTAGTACGTTTTCTTTGTAAGTCAAATGTAGTATACCGAGTTTAAGAGATAGATCAGAGTGTATAGGGGACATAGGATTGTGTGTGTGATTCATTTAAGCGTCTCATTGCGTCAAATCATTTAACTAATCACTTGCTCATCAAAACGTTTTGTGCTAATAAACTTTCTTGAATCTTTGTTGACGTCTACTGAAATAGTATATCTTCCTTTTTTTCATAAATTCGGTAACATTGCATTATAAATTTCATTCGTACTAATTGATAGAACAGAGTTCACCGAGGCAAATGTAGTTTTCCTTCCTTTCGTATTATTGCGGGATATCTTTGAACCGATCAAATAAAAAGTGCAAATTTTATCACCAAAAAGGGGGGAAAGCAAAGGGGGAAGGCGTTTTCGATTTAACTTCGAAACTACAACCAATGGTTGCGAATCGTTTAATTCGCAATGAAAATATCTTTTTGTATCCTCATCCAAATATTTATCATGTTTTGTAGATGCTGTATAAGTAATGCAACTTACGTCTGCATGAACACGTTAATAGGAAGCAAAACGAAAAACTTCAAATTTCTTGAGAGGCCGAGATATTTTAATACGAAGACGGAAGTAGAATTTAAGAAAATAACTCGATGTAAATTTATTAAAAATAAATTGTGTGATAAGTACTGTTTCGGTTGGCCGCAGCTATGAACCACGGCCGTGACTATGAACTAGGAAAGTAATCCCTCAGGTTTACTTTCATGTTTCCAAACATTGTATGAACAGTGAAACACCTTGAATAATTGTAGGAAACTCTTAAAAGTAAAATACTTCAGAACGTTCAAATATTAATTATAAAAGAAGTATGAGAATGTGATGAAATGTGGAAAACAGAAAACATGATTCCTCAAAGGAAAGTTCAAAAGGACATTTGATACGAAATGATAAGGAATGACGAATGTACGTTTTCAGTAAAAAATAAAAGGAAAAGGAGGAATATGGGACGACTTGCGTAACATAACAGTCACACCGCCCATATGAGTCAGAAGTGTGTTCCGCCGACACTACAATCCTCCTGTTAGAGGAATCGTACAAATGGGTGACATTGGTTTCTAGGAATGCGTAATCAATTATACATGGCGTGAGTCACCATTATTTTGGTGCTATTACTCGAGCACCAAAATCGAGGGATCTGTTAGAGAATCTATATTAGTTAGCCTTTTCTGGTTGATTAATACTATAATCCCTGTGTGTCATCGTGATGCTGTGGCCGATGATTATGGTAAAGTCAACGTGGACGTACCTAGGTTTTAATTTCAGGAGGGGGATATCACACAGACATTATATATGTGTGACTATTTACACGTCCTGCTCGAGCAGGAGGTCCCGGATTCGAGTCCCGGTCCGTCGCAATTTTCACCTGGCTGTTGACGTTGCAAACTCTCCTCCACGAGTACGTCCTCGGAAGTTGTGAGTTTATATACATGAGAACTGTGGATTCTCTTACCTCGCATATTCTTAGTTCTAATTACTAAGAGAACATTTTTCTTTGTTTTTTCTTAATGTATTAGTCTTTAATACACTTTTACTAAATTTTCAATACGATAATTCTCATTCGAATCTTACATACTCCCCCATCGGTTGTGCTGGCCAGTCTATCATTATCGTGAATAATAACACCAAAGCTTTATTACAAATGATGAAAGCATGATGTGCAGCATGTGGCGAAATGTGAACCGAATTACGTCATAGATAGATAATCTAATACCATGAAAAACTGTTGAAACGGAGAGCAAATCATGGAAACGGTTTTCATTGAAATGTTGTGATCGAAAACTCACCAAAGATAAAATATTGTTATTAATTTTACTACTGTTAACGTCCATTATGCAATCTTATTAAGTAAATAGTTAAAAACGTCCATTATGCAATCTTATTAAATAAATAGTTAAAAACGTCCATTATGCAATCTTATTAAATAAATGGTTAAAAACGTACGACCTTTTTTGACGATTAATATTTTTATTTTTTGTTCAGAACTCTCAACCTTTCGACGTGGATTAATGCCGTTGATTTCTACATTTAAAAATAATAGGAATAATTTCATAACGAAAGGTTAATATAAGAAAGATCACATGAATACTAACAATGTAGAATATCGTAGAATCAGATGTAAAGATCGTATTGTTAGGTCAAACAAAAAGATGGTTAAAAACTATAAGCCAGGAACACAAAAGAAATTTAAAATCAGTAGAACAAAGTGCAGTTACCTCACATTGCATTAATAATGATCAGTTGATGGATTGGGAAAATACACTAATTTTGGACAAAGAAGTTAATTATTACAAACGTTTTATATTAGCAATAATATTTATAAAAAATACACAAGAGTTTAAATTTACGCACAGGCACTGAAAAACTATCTGGTTTATACAATACAATATTATAACATGTTTGTGTTTCTGCTTTTTTCTAAACATATTTTGTGTTTATATTTCTGTTTATATCATGTATATTTGTCCTGTTGTTATGTTTATTGTTATAATTTATTATCATTTGATCGCCTGACGACGGCGTTAATCCACGTCGAAACGTTGTGAGTTCTCAACAAAAAATTAAAATATTAATCGTCCAAAAAATGATAGTACGATTTTAACCATTAATTCAATAAGATTACATAATAGACGTTAACAGTAGTTTTTACGCAGAAGTCTTAAGAGAACCGACATTCCGCTTCAGTACGCTTATTGGGGTGCTGATTCCGAATTTCATCTTGATGAATTTAATAAGCCTTTAACTATAATACTGCGTGGCATATCCCACGTTATACGGGGTCACTATCTGGAGCATGAGAAAATGCACTTGTATATTGTGGCCAGTGGCGGATCTGTGGGGAGGCCAAGGGGACTATAACTTCCCCCCCCCGCCATTGGACCTGAACTCTTAACAGATAAAATTGAAGTTGATAAATGGCATACTTTGTAAAAGTGTTATCAACATTGTTATTAGTTATAATCGTTATTAATAACATTATTGTTATAAATAATACCAGATTGTTAATTATTTATTTGAAGCATTTTATTTAAAGGTAATATTCATAACATTTGTGTTGTGAAACCATAATTTTTAAAGAAAAATGTTCCCCGGTTAGCCCCACCCCCTTATTACGGTCTAGATGCACCACTGATTTTGGCCAGTGATGAATGAATTATTGAGAATTGAGACTGAATTATTTCTGTTGATCCCATGCTACAATATAAAACACTTCTTATGTTGTATTGTATAAACCAGATAGTTTTTCAGTGCCTGTGCGTAAATTTAAACTCTTGTGTATTTTTTATAAATATTATTGCTAATATAAAACGTTTGTAATAATTAACTTCTTTGTCCAAAATTAGTGTATTTTCCCAATCCATCAACTGATCATTATTAATGCAATGTGAGGTAACTGCACTTTGTTCTACTGATTTTAAATTTCTTTTGTGTTCCTGGCTTATAGTTTTTAACCATCTTTTTGTTTGACCTAACAATACGATCTTTACATCTGATTCTACGATATTCTACATTGTTAGTATTCATGTGATCTTTCTTATATTAACCTTTCGTTATGAAATTAATCCTATTATTTTTAAATGTAGAAATCAACGGCATTAATCCACGTCGAAAGGTTGAGAGTTCTGAACAAAAAATAAAAAAATTAATCGTCGAAAAAAAAGGTCGAAACTCAGTAGTGTAAATTTATTTACTAATTACGTGATGAAGACTCGATTGTGAGTCGAAACATTGTAAAAAACATTAATAGAAAACAAAGTAATTTTCAGGCAGTGTTAACCATTACTAGACCAAGCATCTTTTCTAAATAGTCTTAAATGTTTTCATAAAAAATAAGACTATGTATTCCGCGCGGAAATAATGGGCATTGTTTAAAAAAGTGATCTGTAATGTCCTAGCAATTATTTCCAAGATATAACGAGTAAGAACTATAATTTTAATTAGCTATAAAAAGAAGTCTCAATTACCACAAGATGATTTTTGGCGCTTTGCCTAATACAACATTGCATAGATAATTGTCGTTAAGAATTTTAGGAAGATAAAACAAATTCATCTTCACTCACAATGAGCATTTTACACGTGCAATAAAATTTCATCCTTGAATGTTCTATGAGAGTATCTGTTATTTCGATTCCATGTTTCCCCGTTAGTTTGCATACTGCACAATGTTATCTTGAGGAGAGGTTTCGCTTGGTCGATTTCTTTTGAAAAGGAAGCAGTATATAAATATATCGCTCGCGCTCCTCAGTAATTAAAACATGTGAATAACTGATTGATTTTCTCCAAGAATCGATTAACAAAACTGTCGAATGTCGATTTAGTAAATGGCCTGTTCTGTTAATTTCGCCTCTTTTGTCTTCATATCAACTTCTATACAAGCGTAACTTACTAAAATTTAGAATCTAGTGTCTAATAGAAAAAACTGAGATAGGAAAAATTATGTACAAAAAAATTATAGAAAAAAACTGAGATAGGAAAATGTATGACACAAAATACAGCTCAGTTCATGATAAATTTAAGGAATTCAAAATGAAGTGTCTAGTATAATTCGTTCTCGTGACATTGCAAAAGGCCCGAAATCAGAATGCGACGACCAAGACTCATACATAACTCAGAAACCAAAATTGATAAAAATAAAAGAATGTGGTTTTCAACAGTTTATGTTCGCAGTTATGTGCGTGCCAAAAATACAAAATATTAAAATTGGTTATCCGACATCCATTGATTGAGTTGACATGGAATGACCCAGTTGGTATACTGAAACACCCAGACAAAGGTTGCTATAACCATTGGGAAAGCTAACTTTAGGAAGTCTCCTTGCAGCCAAACGTTAGTGAACAAGTTCTCATTCTGTCATAGTTGGCATAACAGTTACTGCAGGTTCTAGGAATCGACTAATGTGGGCATCAGGATAAAACGCTCACGTATCTACAGCGAGAAGAGTCGGCTATCACGCTATGCTGGCGGGGACTCCTCGACTGTAACGTCCTAGGTTCTTCCCTCATTACTATTATTTCGCTGTGAGTACTGTAAGGAACTTGGACCAACACGTTCATGAATTGCTGCCCTAGAAACACTGCTCATTACCCTATTCTGTCACCAGAGAGACAGAGAGAGAGTATTGGCGTCGGACTACCATATTCAAACAAATGCCGTTTAATGGTCACACTTTAATAATTCTTTTTAATATAAACATTGCTTACAATATTTTTTGCAACCCTTATAAATAAATTACTGGAATATATTATAAATAAAAAATGGAAGTATATTTTATTCCTATTTTTATATATATTTTACTATTGCTGTTATTAGACAATTGTTGAGTAATTATGTCATTAATGTCTAATTTACATTTTATAAATATTGCCATGTCTTACATTTACTTAGATCATTAATGAATGATACCTATACATAAATTAGTTTTACGCAAGATAGCTACTTGGTTTAAAGTCTTAACATTTTTCGCTCCATTACGGTATATACTAATTATTCGCAGTTTCTATAAAATTCGCCTTGGGCTTTTCCCAGGAATTAAAATTTAGAGCAGCGTGAGTCTCCAGAGTGCGAAGAACTTAGGCTATTTCTGTTGTTTTTCTATGGTAAACTGCGGAAGGCAACTGCTGGAAGGTCGAAATATTTATATCGACTACTGATGTGAGACGTGGCACGTCCAGAGAGTTGTTTATTCGACTGTATCAGCAGAAGCCGAGATTACCAATAACTTTCCGAATATATATATTAAATATTAGCACTACATGAAATGTTTCTCAGTTTGTCACGATATACATAAAAGTGGGAGTTACTTATAATCGGAATTTTAAAAACAACTTTTTTCGGCAACTTTTGCCTGTGCGACGACTTTGAAAAAGTAAAAATGTACCATCCTACTAAAAACCATCATGAAGATTTAAGTCACAACGACATTTACAAATGAGGTTCCGAATAAACAATGAATTACATTTCATTAATTTATGGAACATAAGACACCTTAATATTTGTGAAAAACACACTTGGATAATTTTATATGCCAACGAGGAAAATTCTTTTTTAATAAATTTTGCTAGCCTTGTGTATTATCTTGCGCTAAATCTAAAGACGACAATAAAATAATATATCACCCTCCATATTTGACATCTCAAATCTTGATAGTAAAAAAATTTAAATGGCGGGTGAATTCAGTAACCTCGTGGATCTGAGAAAAATGCTGCTGTCACCACTACACATAAACTTAGGTCTCTTGAAACAGCTTTTGACTATTGATCCCATGCTACAATATAAAACACTTCTTATGTTGTATTGTACAATTTTTTTTTCTACGAGTATATTTATTCATTCTTTTGAAACTGTTTATTGTATTTTTTCCGATTTCACGAGTGTTTATTATGTTTGTTATTGTAGAACACTGATGATGGGGAAAGGTCCCCGAAACAGTCTATTTTGTAATCAAACATATTAATTAAAATTATAGAAGAAATTTCATTTTGTTTCGTTGACATGGATTACAATTTCCACAAGATATCCATTGCAACCTCGAATACTAAAAAGTTTTTTTTTAAGAAAAGGGGAGGTGGAGCTGACATAACGTAAGTAATAAGAGAGGGGGTGTTAAAATATTCTAGTTTTTGCGTGTCATAATTAACAGTCCCTTAGCAATATATCGACGCGTTTGCTGTACTTGGTATTACGCCCCAGACCCATATTCGATAGCATCGTATTCCGCTCGTTTCCTCATTTGTAGCATGACGTAGTCCGAGGACGTTCGCGTGTGAATCAGTAGACAGAGTTGCCTTGTGCACAGGAAGGTTACAGCATTGCCAACTCAGTCGAAGGGAATCCCGCTCTCTAACATCTAACTGGTGACGTCAAATGTTGGAGGCCAAAGAAGAGTGTGACGTTGGAGGACGAAGAAGAGAGTCTCGGGGATAGCGAGGAATAAAGGTCGACGGAATATACCGCTGCTTAATACTTTCCTTACTGGGAATTGTCGCGCATGTCACAAGGTATAGCTTAAGCTTCCGATAGAACTTTACTGCGGGGTAATACGAATTTACCAATATGAAAAATTACAAATAAATAAATGAACTTTATTGCCAAAAAGTTACAAACTACATTTGACCACGTGGAGGACAATAAACTAATTTACACTCCGGAAGCAAGCAAGGGGCCATCCCATCAATTCCGATCAAGGTCCCTAAGGCAGAGGCACATTTCACATTTCAACACATTCCTAAAAATAAAAATAATTCGGTACGTGTTATAATATCAACAAATTTGTATTTAATAAAACACAAAAAAGTTATTTCACAAGTACGTATTATTATCAAACTATAGATTATTCGCAAGATATTGGTGTAAATCGTATGAAAAAACACTGAATTCGAGATTTATTATTTCAATATATGCCACCCCTAGGCAAGAGCCTAACGAGTCTGTATAAAAAATGCGCCTCCACCCGAGGGACAACCGGAGAAAAACTCGGGCCACGATGAGGTAATAGACGCAATGATCATCAATATATCAGTGAGTTTTCTTTTTGCCGAGTAGATAAGAGAGGAAATTCCATGAGTTTTTCGTGTCATATTCGGGGGATTGAGGGAGGGGCGGGGTTCTTTTCTCCTCGTTTCACGGAATTGATTCCCGAAGAGTGTGACCAGGGTTTCCGCGATATATTCCTAAAAATATTAATTTTAAGATTGAAAAAAATTTAGTTCTAATTTTATTAATTTTATGTGGGAAAGAAACGTTTTCGTGGAAGGAAATTAAACTAAATATACTTTTTATACCTATACATTATGTTCAGTACGATGATAAAGAGAAAATTGTATTTTTACGTTTGTTCTTTTGGCGTTTTGTAAATCAAGAAAACCTGAAAAAAAATGTTGCCGACATGAATAATTCATTCGCAGATCACACAAAAAATACCAACCCGTTAAAGAAGTTATCTGTTTTCACCGTTGAAGTTATAAATATTTTTGTGGTTACCAAATAATTGTACGGACACATTTCACTTATAAATGAATTGTCAATTAAAATATTTTAAATCGAAATCAATGATGAATTTTCTTGTAGTAGAAAATACTTTATTCGTTTTTCTGTATTACGTTCGGATGATACAGATATTCAACCCATAGCGCTATGTTCGCAACCGTCCTCTTTTCTGTTGGGTTACCTCACATCACTCCGAAAACCGCGCCACAATACAACTGAATGCAGGAATACAAATGGAGCAGGAAAGGGATTTTAGTGCTTTGTTGTGCAACGAAGAGAATAGCGTCGCTTTCATGAAAAGGTCTAAGGTAATGACTCATATAGGATGTTATATTACGTTTCGTGTTCGGTGACATGAATTGTTCTCATTCTATTGGAAGAGATGTCATTTAGAACAAAGGAACCCAATGTGTCAAGAAACAATAGGTCATTGATGTAAAATTCATATTTAATTGAAATTGACTAGTCCGATGAAGTCAGATCTATATAAGAAGGATGTGTTTGGTGGAATAGTATGCACCATGAAAACTGAAGATTATTCAAAAATTCTTTACAGAGTTCCCGTAACGGATTTACAAAGAATTGGGGTCCACGAATTCCCGATCTCGGCATGGAAAGGATATAATATGCTTCTTTACGCTATGGTCGCTTTGACTTCAGGATAGATCCGGAACTGCTTTTACAACACGCTTAGTTGGTCCTGGTCTAGACGTAAGAGAATGAGAAACTAGTGGTGCAAAACCACTGCACATACTTTCTCATACACGTTTCTCAGTCTGCACTAGAGAGCTATATTAAAGCATTCTATTAGGAGAGGGTTGTTTTCAACATGTTACTCTACATTTTGGTCTTCATTTTACCCTATTTAAAAATTTTATTTAAGAAATAATTACTAGCATTTATATAAAAGAATCTCTAATATACAAATTCAGTTTATTCGTTTTAAGGAGAGATACGATCAGTAAGATTTATAGTCTATTTCCAAGACATATAAATAAATAAATATAAAAATAATTAGGATATTATTATCACGAGAACAAAGTAAGCAAAACATCAATATTCTTATATAATTTAACTAAAAACTTATAAGTTAATTTCTTTGCAATTTGAAATTGCAAAATAATAATAATAAAAATTAATCGTATCTATGATTAATTTCGGTGAAATAGGTGAAACACTTTGTTTTATTTACTTCCTCTTATTTCGTAACGCTCCTTATCTATCTCGTCTAAGAACTCTATAAGTGTTTAACTATATTATTTAATATAATATTATTTTTAACGACTAAAACTGCTATAAAACGTTGAATTTAAAAAAACTGAAAAATAAACAAAAAGATTTTTATCGCATTTTACATTCAAGATAAAAAAGAATAAAAAATTCGTCACCAAGTTCATTCTTCAAACGACAAGTAATAATTTATTTATTTATTCGTTTGTCTTCATAGTTGCCTGTCTCCTTGTCTCTGTCGCATAGAGCAATACAAGGATATCTGCTATTTGACAAACCGTATAATTATTCCTTATCTATTCTTGATCCTCCCTCTATACGCCGATCTAATTCCATCTATCTTGCTAACAAATTCCATACAAAGTTCCTACTTCGTCTTCGTGTCAAATAACGTGTTTTCTGCAGTCAGGTTTAGAAGATCTTCCTTCCCATATTCTCTAATGTAGTAAGTCCGCTCAGGCGCATAAAGTGGGCAATCCCACAACATATGCTCAGGGGTTTCTCGCTCTAATTCAGTCACACATATCGTTAGTCTTCCCAATACGCTTTAAATATTCCTTGAAATTTCCGTGGCCCGTTAGAAATTGTGCCAGCACCTTGGTCAGCACAAACCATTTCTTATGCTTATCCGTAAATCGGACATCTGGTATATACCTGTAAATGCGCCGTCCCTTTTGTGTCATTTCCCACCGTTTTTGCTATGCTTTCATTAAGCTCTCTGATAATTTTCATCGGGATGTTTTCTCGTTCTGTTGTAATTCAATATTATTTTTCATTATCTTACCATGATGCATTACTTTTCATGATGCATCGATACTTTGCCTTCTGTACGAATTGGGAGTAAGCCAGTACCATGTTCAATGCCTCGGTCGAAACTGTTTTGTAGCACCCAGAAATTGATATCAAACATTGTCGTTCAATAGATCGTAGTTTCCGTGCAAATTACATATTTATTACTTTCTGCCCATACTATACTGCCATATGCTATCAATTGCCTTAGTGATCACATATATCACAGTTTGAGGTCGAGATATATCGTAAATCATGATCCCTATTATCATCATGCTATACAAAGCAATCTGCACGCGCTTGCGTATGTACGCCAGATGTTCCAAGTATGTCAATTTCTGATCTACGATCACTCCCAGATATCGATACTTTGTCACAATTTGGACTTTCCTTTCATTAAGTCTAACTGCAAAATTTCGACGAAACTGTTTGGGATGTCCGAACCAAATGATTCGTGTTTTACTGTCTGACAAGGTTATCGCTCTTTTCCGACACGTTTCTGCACAGATGTCCAGTGCTTCTTGTGCTTTGGCTTCCAACATACGACGAGATGTCCCTGTTACTGTCATGACTAAATCATCAGCGTAAGTCACTGTTTTTATCCCCTTCTCATCTAGGTCCCATAATATTCCATCCATCACCACATTCCAAAACAAGGGTCCACTGGATGAACCTTGTGGGCATCCGATCGATGTTGTTCGCAATATCGTTTCCTCCCCGATGGTGAATATTATGGTGCGATTACTAAAATAACCTTTGACCATATTTAGTAAATACTGTGGCAGCTGCTTGGATGTTAAAGTATCAACAATTAACGCCAACGCGCATGTTCGAATGCGCCTTCTATATCGAGGAAAATACACGCCCAATATTTATCTACCCTTTGTGTCACATAGTGCAAGTAATAATACAAAATAACATCCTCACGCATCAAATAATATGCATGAACATGTAAATTTGACACACATCATGCACAAGTTAACAACAACATCCGGCAAAAGAAGCAGTGGATACATCTGATACGTAAGCTTACGCAGCGCAATTGATCCGATGCAGAGCCACCGGATGCGAGGTTACGAGTAGAGCATAGCGGTCGCGTGGGTGGAAGGTGGTCACGATACCAAGAGACACATAAGATGCAGACATATCTCTAACATTCAAGGTTCTTGAAATAGCAAACAAATGCGTAAATGTAGCAGACAGAAATTATTTTACTGCGTCTACCAAACCTTCAAGGCTAATACCTCTAATGCATACTAATGCCGATGTAAGCAAAATCGTTGGAGCCGTTTTAGAGAAACATTTTGACCTTCATGTGAAGTACCCTTTGTTTTAAAGCAAAAAGAATCAGAGCACGTGCATCGACAACAAGTAAAATCTATCGTAAATACGAAATGCGAATTAAATTGATTTATCCATTTACTCAGAATCGCTACGCACAGACGGACGGATGTTATGCCAAAAACCACTGTTTCGGAATCAGTGGTCTCCAAAACATATTTCCGTAAAATTCTCATTTTCGAATTTTTAGCGATTACAATACTTTCTATGTACTACGAATATGAGAAAGAAAAAACAAATGACATCGAGCTAAGTCCACGCACTAACCTTCGCTGATTTCAAGATTATATTACGAAAGAAATGTTCCTTTAAAGTGAAAAATTTGCCGTAAAATTCTGACTGACTTCGACACTATTTATGGTACATTCTGAATCTGAGTCATCAAATTAAATCATATTAAATTAAATATATTTAATGAATTGATGAATCGATTTTCGATGGTTTCCAGGTTATATAAAGAACGAAACGAAAATATGTTTAATTTACCTCTTTATACACAATTTATTCAATAGAATACAAAAGTGACTTCTTCTGTTTTTATAAACCTTTTCAAGTTAAACATATGAGGTATTCACTTCCTCAGATCATTGATTTTGTAGTATGTATGTAAGTTGGTATTTGTGTTATACTTGGTTCGGCTCTCTTTTGTACAAAAAATGGGGAAGAGATAGAAATATTTACTCAGGTTGTTGAATGATATCTTATTTTCGAGTACAGACGGAATTGGGAAAGTAAAACTGGGTATAGTGTGAAAAAAATCGATTACGAGATTTTAATTGAAGTGAACCTTATGCCAACACTTCACTTGGCGTTGCGTATTTGCCAACGCGGCCAAGTGAAGATGAGCTATTTGTCTATTGTGGCAAATACGCAAATACGCGAACACCCGTATCCGTCCTCTTGTCGGTTTTTAGTTGCACATCAGGACTCAATATTTGTGTGAATTGTCCACACTTGGCTTGCCATGTATCGCTCAGTAGAGCGTGCGTGATCGAGATTTGTTGATATTCTCGTTATTTAACCTATATTTTGACTTTTCTTATTCTACAATTTCTTTAATATGGTCTGGAACATTTATATGGGTTGGGAAAACGAAACAGTATAAATATTTCTTGAATTATATCAAATATATCCCGTCCATCATTGGTATAAGAAAACATGTGCGGCATTATCGTGTTATTTACGTGTTCGGACCATGTGAAGATGGCATGTTTGTGTTATTTGCGAGTTCTTCAAATATTTAGCCAAATACAGCGAAAACTCGATACACAAATACCTCAACGCCAAGTGAAGTGGGGCTTTCCTTCGTGTGGGTTCGTTTTGAAACCCGCCCATCAATCAGACTCACTAAGTCCGTTTAGGTTCACTAAGAAAGGATGATTTGAAATTACCATTTTAAAGTGTTAATTCTTGGTAAAACATGTTTTTTCAAATTTTTCCTACACTTTACCTGTGAAGACAGATATCGCCATTTTTTGTACGAAAACTTACTATTACACCTCATAATGAAAAGTAAACTATATTGTAACAACAAAAACTGTGCGCGAAGCCGGACGAGGCACGTTAGTTGATGCATACACAATGTAAGAATACTTTTGAATTTCTATAACAATTTGAATGTTTCAGCTCCGTAAAATCACCCATTCCTATTAACTAATTACAATGTTATTTTTAATTTCTGCAATTAATTTTGAACGAATCATAGTTCTGGTTATATATAATCATAAATTCATCATATTGTGGTTTTATGAAACGTTGCAGTTGTGTGAATCACGGAACTTAAAGATTTATTTTTCAAAGTTGTAGCGTTTGATACTGTCTAAAACAGGGGTCGGCAACCTTTTTTGGCCGCGGGTCAAAATCAACCAAAATGTGAGTATTAAAGAGGCGTTTGGGTCAGAGATATTTTCGACATAGATCTCATATACATAAACACTTCTGTGCATAAGATCCATGGTAATCGAACTAAAATGTTGTTCTTCGTATTTATTTTCAATTTTTTAAATTCTCAAAATGTTTGTTTCATGTTTATGTTTTATAATTTATTTTTATGTATTATACTTTATTTTCGGAACTAAAGTGGGTCACTTGAAATTATCAAATGGGTCACTCGGTGACCCTCGGGTCATAGGTTGCCGACCCCTGGTCTATAGTTTTTCGAGGTAGGATTTTCGTGTCTATTAAAATCACTATAAGCTAAAATGTTGCCATGCTATTCCTCCTACCTGAAGACAAATTGACACATTTCATTAGAGATAAATAGACAAATAGATTTTAGCACCACTATAAATTATATGAAGGGAACGAAGTATGGCTCTATTTTTAATGTTTACCTTATTCCAATTCAGAAAGTTGATGCATAACACTGTTCGACGCGCAACGGAACGAATCTGGCATTTATGACTCACATCATGAGTTTCACCTTGCTGGAAAAACTGAAGTATCCAATTTAATTATAATGGAACAGCATTGTAATTGAATAATCTAATACGAACTTGTATAGTGTTGTTGGGTTACGGGTCAAAAGTTTTGGACATGTGGTTTTATCGCTGCATTTCTTCTTTTTAATTTTTCAGGAAAATGTCGCCCATTCTTTTCTCTTCAGAAGAATGAAGTTATTCAGGCCCCAATGAAGTGGAAACCATTTCGTAAGTTTGCATGAGTTCTGAACTTCTCCAATATTAACCTCTTATTATCAGTATTTTATTTCGCAAGTTCTCGACATTTTCACGCATATTTCTGAGAATTTGAACTTAGTCCATGAAATGTTCCCTTAATCAGTCTGTATCATTAATTCATTTTCATGATATCTAAAAATATTTTAATGCTTATCGATCGTAATCTACGCTATCAATGGAGACCTAGTTTTTCTGCAATGTGACCCAATATGGTCACACTTAGACAAAATATATCCACGAATAAGATGGCAATTTATAACTGATCAATAAACGCATTATTCGTGATATGTCACGCAATAAAAAATTAGGAAAAAATCTCCATAAAATATTAAATATGCGTATAAAAATCAATGGTTGTTTGTCTCTTTTCGTCTGTCGGTCTGTGTGTTTGCAATTCGGATTTACTGCATTTTTATGTGTATGCGTATATAAACTCGACAAACTAAATATCTTACTTCTCTGTCGGCCTCTGGCTGTGTGTTTTAAAAATATAGAGCATTTCATGAAAAGTCATATTTTCATATCACGGCGAAATGAGTTTTATGAATTTCCTGAAAGTCTACGTTTAATCGCTCTACATGAAAATAATGTGCTCAACAGTAAAGTTGCAAGAAAACGTGAGAATTCATTAAATTTCAGGAAAATAACTGGTAATGTTATTCTGATATTCGTATGGCTGGGGCACACATGGATGAAAATTTTGCTAAATCTATTTTATCATCGTATATCACCAACTACATAATGGGACTTTAACAAGGAATTTTTATCGTCATGACAAAGAAAAGAAAGAAAGAATTCAGTTCTTTGTGCTTGATGTATTACTTTCACATTCTGAGTTAATAGTGACGTAAAAGGATTCTTTCTTCCGTGTTTATAACATTCATTTCGTGACGTTTACCTGATACATCACCAGTCCAGAAATATACTCGTCTCTCTTTGCATTATGAATTGATTTCTTGCGCAATTGTGGTCATGATACATTATTCTTAAATGAGAAACAATTACCTTTTACGTATTGACACAAGTGAAAAATATTTTCGCGTATGGGCCTATGAATAAAATGGGCACGATATTTGAACTTCTTGTGGTGAAGCCAGAATACACAAACAAATATTACAGAAATTATCTATAAATTATTGTTAGTTAATGATCGTTTCAATTTACTGTTTTGTACACTTTTCGACTAATGTATTATTATTATTTCTTGGGTGTACTATGTAGCAAAGAAAACGTTTCATCATAATAATGGAATAAAACTGAGAAACCGAAGTTTAAACTCACGTGATTAAACTCAGTCTGTGACTCTACGAATTTCAATTTCTTTATTATAAAAAAAAACCCAACTAAACTCGTTAAAAACTAACCACGTAACTTCAGGGCCAAAAGAAAGCGAATGTTAGTTGGTTAAAAACAGGTATTTCTCGTGTCGCATTCCCCGCAACGTGGAAATAACCGTGACACGTTAAGTTCCTGGGGCGTGTCCGCGGGCGCATGACATTTCATTGAACGGAATGAAGGAGAGGAATGACCCCCAGTTCTACCAATATTTTTCTTTAGTACTACCCCGTGCTGGTGTGAAATACGCACTACAACCGACTGCGTAAGGAACATGAAGGCCTTGGGAGGAAGAGACCAAACTATTTTGAGTAGGTTGCGAATTGGTCGCTTCAATTTCAGTCACATCCACTTGATGAAGAAGACAGATCCAGAGCCTTGTTCCCTTTGTGGAGAAACACAGTCGACCCATCTTGCAGTGCCCTGAACTCAGAAATCAAAGACATTTCTAATATATTCAAAACGCCCAGTGGATGCCAGAAGGTACTACGACTTGTCAAACTTGACAAAATAATTTAATTTTGTTTTATTTTCAAGTTTATTCATATTTCATTAAGTTGTTGTTTTTCAATACGTTTTTTTTATTTGTCAGTGATTTCTTCTCATTAAACAATTAATTTAACTATGTAACTGGAATGTTTCATGTAGTCGTCGCTGATGACCTGAGATGTTGAAAAGCGACTTTAATAAACAAATTTTAAAAAAGGATCTTGAAGGGACTCCGTCTTCCTCCCCCCTAGTCAACAATGCTCTTAACCCAGTTATGAGTACCTAAGTCGCTGGTTTCCAGCGGACATGGTGCTCGCTTTTTATGTTTTAGGAGGCCGTGTTAAAAATTAAACCGTGAGACCATGCACGATGAGCGCCAACATGGTGTAGGNTCGTCTCTCTTTGCATTATGAATTGATTTCTTGCGCAATTGTGGTCATGATACATTATTCTTAAATGAGAAACAATTACCTTTTACGTATTGACACAAGTGAAAAATATTTTCGCGTATGGGCCTATGAATAAAATGGGCACGATATTTGAACTTCTTGTGGTGAAGCCAGAATACACAAACAAATATTACAGAAATTATCTATAAATTATTGTTAGTTAATGATCGTTTCAATTTACTGTTTTGTACACTTTTCGACTAATGTATTATTATTATTTCTTGGGTGTACTATGTAGCAAAGAAAACGTTTCATCATAATAATGGAATAAAACTGAGAAACCGAAGTTTAAACTCACGTGATTAAACTCAGTCTGTGACTCTACGAATTTCAATTTCTTTATTATAAAAAAAAACCCAACTAAACTCGTTAAAAACTAACCACGTAACTTCAGGGCCAAAAGAAAGCGAATGTTAGTTGGTTAAAAACAGGTATTTCTCGTGTCGCATTCCCCGCAACGTGGAAATAACCGTGACACGTTAAGTTCCTGGGGCGTGTCCGCAGGCGCATGACATTTCATTGAACGGAATGAAGGAGAGGAATGACCCCCAGTTCTACCAATATTTTTCTTTAGTACTACCCCGTGCTGGTGTGAAATACGCACTACAACCGACTGCGTAAGGAACTTGAAGGCCTTGGGAGGAAGAGACCAAACTATTTTGAGTAGGTTGCGAATTGGTCGCTTCAATTTCAGTCACATCCACTTGATGAAGAAGACAGATCCAGAGCCTTGTTCCCTTTGTGGAGAAACACAGTCGACCCATCTTGCAGTGCCCTGAACTCAGAAATCAAAGACATTTCTAATATATTCAAAACGCCCAGTGGATGCCAGAAGGTACTACGACTTGTCAAACTTGACAAAATAATTTAATTTTGTTTTATTTTCAAGTTTATTCATATTTCATTAAGTTGTTGTTTTTCAATACGTTTTTTTTATTTGTCAGTGATTTCTTCTCATTAAACAATTAATTTAACTATGTAACTGGAATGTTTCATGTAGTCGTCGCTGATGACCTGAGATGTTGAAAAGCGACTTTAATAAACAAATTTTAAAAAAGGATCTTGAAGGGACTCCGTCTTCCTCCCCCCTAGTCAACAATGCTCTTAACCCAGTTATGAGTACCTAAGTCGCTGGTTTCCAGCGGACATGGTGCTCGCTTTTTATGTTTTAGGAGGCCGTGTTAAAAATTAAACCGTGAGACCATGCACGATGAGCGCCAACATGGTGTAGGCGTGGACAGATGCCTGTCCCAACAGAAGCTTAGTCAACAATGCGGGGTCTAATCTCCTCCAATCTTAGACAACTGCCTGTGTGGTGTTTTTTCTCATTTTGTAAATTATCATTGATAGAACAACAAACGGTGGAGATTAAAGGGATTAGCATTTCTTTTCCTAGATGTGTTCTTGACTAGAAATCAGGATTGAAGAAGCACCCTACGTTGATACAGTTGGAGATCGTTGTTTCGAAATGAGACAAAATCAAATGAAACTCATCGACAAATTTAATGAAGTAAAACCAGGATGGAGGCAATCTTGAGATGATTAAAAAAAGTTATATATTAATAAAAACCATCAATCGAGGAATAAAAAGTGTCAGGAATACTGTTTACTGAACATAATTCATTATATAAATAATTCAGTTATTGTAGAATCGGAAAAGATGTTAGTAGTAAGTTATCGACACGAGAAGAGTTTGTCATTGTGTGTGTGGGGGGGAGGGGACGCTTTCAAACCTCGAAATCTTAGACTCCTCCAATATTTTTTTACGTAGATGCCAGTGGAAATATGGACAACCCGACTAGGCCACAATCTCGCCGTAACATTAACCCATGAAACGCGATAACGCAGAAAATACACAAAAAACCGGAATGAACCTGACTCTCTTAACCGACATTTCGTTATGAGAAGAATGTTGGAACCAGAAGATACAAATTTGCAGTGCCAAGCCTTATAATCCTTTTGATTAGTTTGTTCATAAAATATCAACATTCAATGTCAAGTGAAAATATTTTCAACTAATATTTTTCGATTTTAGTCAAAACATGTAGAAATATCAATAGATATTTAATCGAAATTTGGACTACAGATTCCGAAACGCTAAATCTTAAAACTATTCTTTAAAAAATATTTATGTGTAATACCGCTTTATTAATAATGTATACATATTCTAATGTGATTTACATGATAATTTTACAACTTCATTCCACTGTTCTTACTACTCTCATAATTTTCTTCTATGAAAAAACTATCATTGCGGAATTTCGAATAACTATTTCATAATTAATGTTTCACTGATAATGTCATTAATTTCTTTATGTCGAGTGTTTTGGTCTGCATATTCGTTGCTCCTTGCTTTAAATTAGAAAATGTACAAATCGTGGTGATGCATAGTTCCCAATCAACATGTAACATAGTTTTATATATTGCGTAGACCTTATTAACGTTCTTTAAAACGAATGTTGAGGCAAAAACAAAAAGAAGTATCTCGAGGTATTTTGTTCAGCATGTACGAATCCGTGGAGAGCTACCACTTCCGTGTCATGTAATGGCGTTGCATGTGTGTCGTATGTCCCTGGAGACCAGAATGGCTTATCGTATTCGGATGTTCTGGCGGAGGCAGACCAGAGTTGCTCGACGGCTCTCTGACAGACGACGTCACGATGTCGCTATATTGTAACCGACTCTACTCTTACACTATATTGTAACCGAACCATTGTAAGGTACGTAACATATTTATAAGAAGACAAAGTGGAGTGGATTTTTTATGAACTTCGCTAAAATACGTCACTGTTTCTGTAGTTGGCAGCTTTGCATTGACAATACCAACCATACCGATGGTTAGTAATTTTTCCGATTCTGAGTTATGGTTAGGTGGAAGAGGTGACATCGGTCTGATTCTCGCATTTATCTATTCAAAGAAACTATATGTTTCTTAACCAGCTTATCGCTCCATGTACTTTCCCTTCTTAATGGCCCCGAAGCAGCTTCACATCGTTCGAATGAACTGTGCAAGATTATCTTATTATTTTTTTGTGTACTCCTATTCAGGTTGCTAGTAGAGAGGACTGTTTAATTGATATAAATTAGATCCAGTTTAGCGGGATGACTTATCGCATTTGTGATCATTTTAGTCTTACAGTAGCTCGAAAACGATTCTTCCCCTAAATGAAACAATACTACACCGCTTTTTTTTTATATAACGACAGCGCCTTACTATATGGATTTAACTTCAATTTATGGAACAAGTTTTCATTAGAAGAAGGTAATGACGTACATCACCAATCAATCACTTCTTGAATCAGAATGTTACTTCTTTCCAAAGAACTCGTATTAAACATCGCGAAATGAATATGTTGAGTTTTCTGGTTTTGATTCAGTTTCAGAGACATGATTTCTCTCGCAATTTCTGAACGTTCTGCACTCAGACATGATTTCGGTACCTCCGCCTTACTCGTATACATTCTCCGTTGGGAAGATAGTGTGATGGATGCGGGGGTTCGACCGAGAAGACAGGTTAAGAGGGTGGTGTTGAAGTGCAGAACTTGCAGGGACATTCAGGGATGTCTAATGTAATGGACGCATAGCGTGTAGAGTTCGATTAAGACAGGGGCGGATCCATCTAGTTATCTTGGGGGGGGGGGGCAAACTTTGTCAACTTTCCTCAATCCCCCTCCCTCATCCCCGATAGGGAGAGAATTCACCCGTTTTATTAATATGGAAATAAAATAAATTTATGGCAGCGGAAGTATTTATTTTGTTGTCAGTCTTGTACTTGCATTTACGTGGTTCTTTTGAAACACTTCTGTATACAATAACATTGCGTTGCTTTACTATACGGGACGAAGTGCTAAGAGAAGGATAAGTAACAAGTAATGGTGATATTAACTAGGAACAGGTTTCAAAATATGGTAAATCAAATGAAAAAAATATTTAACGAGTTGAACGCGCTCCTTGATGTATTTTACGTAGTCAAGTCAAATTTCTGGGTGTGTGTGTGTGGGGGGATCAATTTGCCACTATAGTTGTTGTGTGACCTCCTCGAAGTACACAGGGATGGCTTTCAGAGATATTTTTCAACTGATAATCAAATCCCGCACCAAGACATGAGCTCTTCTTGGGATGTAACGCATAACGGCTGAATTACGTGAGTTACGAGAAACCTCATTTGATACCAGTTTACACGCGTCTTTTCGTTAAGATATATGATTTGAGTAACAAGAAAGATGTGTTGTTTCTGGTGGAATACATGAATAAAAACAAATGTAAATGAACTATTGATTTATAGTATGTCATTGGTCATCACTACCTAGATACGGGTGATACCAGTGGCGCATCTATGTTGGGGGAGCTAAGGAGGTTANGATACCAGTGGCGCATCTATGTTGGGGGAGCTAAGGAGGTTATTGTCCCCCCCATCGCCAATTGGACCTGAACTCTTAACAAATAAAATTGAATTTGATAAATGGCATACTTTGTTAAAGTGTTACGAGATTAATAATCATTATTGTTACTATTACTAAAATTAATAATACCATATTAATAACTTAAATAAACAATTGTTATTGTTAATAATAGTACCAGATTGCTAATTTTTATTTGATGCATTTTATTTAAAGGCAATAATTATAAAATTTGTGTTGCAAACCATAACCTTTTTTTCTCTCGAAAAGATACGATTGCCAGTTTTGTTTTAATAGACAATTTAATTGTTGAAGTGATAGTTCTTGTAAACTCCAATCAATGATTTTTCTCATTTTTCTTCTTTAGAATTGTTCAAAACTTTTCTGTAACATTAATTTCATTCAAAAAGGTTCTTCCAAAACTAATTACCAGGACAAAACCCTTAGACCGTTCGATGCTTTTTAAACATATCCATTGGCCGAAAAGTATCATTTTATTTCATATCCTCAGCCATTTCCTCTATGAGATGCATTGCGTGTGACTACAAGTGCAGATTACAACACCCCAACCGATAACGGAACGAGGAGATTCGAGAGTTCAAGAACTGCTTTGATTGTTCTGTCTATAGAAATCACGGAAAAAGTCGTTCTTTACTACCTCGGAATATCAAGAAGTGTTCCCAAGAAAGGTTCGAGTCTCCTACCCATAAACAACGCTTTCTTTCTCCTGCTAAACTCTGGTCGATAAGTTATCTTGCACTTCTGCGTTTGTCGCTGGACGAGTGGAAAAAAAGAAAGAGTTGTAGTTTATCTAATACTAGAAAGAGAAGAGGAGGGCGCTCACAGTCAAATCAGTGAGGGGGATCTGAATTTACTACACCGACGAGAATTTATCGTAAATGCTCTAATTGTTTATTAAAAATAATTATAAATACAGTAAAAGTTAAAAATTATGTTTTAAATATTTGGTTGTTTTTAAGTGTGGACGTATTTATTGCACTTTAAATGGCAATGCAGGTTATAATAATGTATTTCCATTACTGTTTACTTCATTGATATCGATTATTGAAAAAAACTAACACTGAATTTTCTAGTCACGTGAGATAGTTGTTCGGTTTTAGCATGTATTTTATGCATTTGTCTTTATGTCGCTCAGTTTTTCTCTATGTTGTTTACCCTATATTCGTATACGTTGCTATAGTGATCAAATGCAGTTTGTAACTGCTCTTTGGCAATAAATTATCTGTATATTGGATGCACAACGAAAGATGTGTTTTATTTAAACATATTTACTTCATTTTTATATAATTTACGATGCTACTAATATCTTCGAAATTGAAAGTGAACCCATGTCTTTCTACTTTTGACATTCTTGAGAAGCTATGTCTGCCGCAAAAAGTTGAGTCGGTTATTTATCTATTATATCTTTCTCTCGTTTTCGTGGGGTTCTCCTAGAGTTCTTTATCATGTAGAGAAGCGACATGGGCGTCGCGTCATCTGATTGGGTCCGCTGAAACACCCGCACTAGTACAGCGGGAACTGTTAGGTTTCAGCCATTTTGTTCACATGTGAATGCCGTGAAAGGTTAGAGCACGAGCGACTGGATAAGACTGGACATAATTAGACTGGAAAAGGGAAACTCCCGGAAACTACATGTGACGCGTTCAGGGAAAGAGAGATGTGATGTATTTTCGTCCGTGGAAGACGGGAGAAAGACACATGACTCTAATTCAACGGGAAATATCTTTGTTATGTGCATTTCGAAATGGGTTCAGCCAAAATGGAAATATTTCGGGCGGATATAGTTACCAAGAAAACAGCCCGCAAGAAATCAAACCATTTCTTTTCTCTTGAAGGCATAGGACTGTCTACTCCACACTTTAAATCGATAAATTTGTAACATTATTTAAAATGGAACAATGGCCCTCGTGGAAATCTGTTCACCTTTCCGTCAGATTTTGAATTTAGGGTAAATGATATTAACAACATCCAAATCACCACGATGATGTCTCTCTTACGTTTATTTAATCGGAAACAGGTTTGGAGTGAACAAACCTGTAAGAAGTTATTTATTTCCCAGTGGGCTTACCAAAAATTCTTATCAAAATTTTTTTTCCTTACAATATTTTTCTTTCAATTTACATTATTAATTTATTAATTTTGTAATATGCCAAATGAACGATGTATATAAATAAAGTACTTTCATTACAACATAAAAAATGCGGGTGGTACCGGGTCTTCCTGGCTACATACCTGGGAATGAAGCTATAACAACGAAACCGTTAAAAGGCAACCAAAATCTCAAATCAGAAAGGTAGAGCCGGTCTCATAGCCTGAACCTCGTCATATTAGATTGCACATACTACAATTTTCAGTAGATCAAATGTGACAATAACACATCTACGCAGTATTCGAATTTTAGAAAATGTGAGGGGGAGGGGCGAAACATTTGGAGCTTGTCTGTTCATATTTCAATAAATTATCAAGATGTCTTTACATTTATAGGGGGCATTTAAAATGACCTAGAAGTTTTTTAATTTTGTATTTAGTTCTGCCATATTGCGTTCACTATATTGACCATTATAAACTTGTCGAACTTTTTTTCTTCTTATAATGAAGATTTCCTTATTACAATGATGTACATGTTCCATGAAACATTTTTTGGCACATTAGTTAAAATCAATGCTTAAGTTTGACAATTATTGACAATCACGAGGGGTGGAATTATTTTCTTCTGGTTGGGAGTAAACATAATGTGTAGGAGTCGGAGAGAGGGAATATCTCTGGCTCTCCCCCACCCACACATACACTAATGCGAACCCTGCATCTACGTTTATTTACACCACCCTGTTACTCATTTCGACGACCCGTGTCCCATTCGTCCACCGCATTGTTTCCTGGTGGATTCGTGGTTCCGCGACGCCTCTTGTTCGTGCTTTCCCAGCACGTGTAGCGACGAAGCAAACTGTGTCGTCGTTGGGACACGTCGAGGCGACATCATGTCTCTCTTCCTCCGATGCTATTTCTGCCTCCGCTCCTCGTGCACGCCCTCTTCAGACCGAGCGTTGCCGAGACCCCTTTCCCCTCTCACCAACACAAGACGGGACTCAGTAAACCGGAAGTGAAATGCAAACACATCCATTTTTTTTCTTTTTAGGAATACAGCTATTCTGGCAGCTCTTAAGGTAGTTTTAGAGGTGTCGCGACAAAATCCGAAAGGCCCAAAATCCAGTAGCGACCAAACCCGAAAAGGTAGAAGACCCTTCCGGTTTATCTCTAGTGAGAACGGGGAGGGGTGAAATAATTAGTCTGGCCCGGCTGTTATATTCATTTCCTATTCAGAACTCCCAGTACAATTTCCTAAAAAAAAACCATTAATCTCGTGTATCTAAGTGACGTATCGTTTTTCTCGTCTAAGATACACGAGTAAAATAAAACTCGAATCACATTTCTACGATGCTTAGTTACTGAGATATTCGACAAGTTATTGGCACTTTGTGTACCACAGCAATGTTAACTCTTCATTCGTGTTTCACACGTTTTATTAGCTTATAAGAAAACATTAAATAGATAGTATTTTTTATTATTATTGAATATAAATTTTTGCAAATTTTTCAATAATTTGCCATTAAAAGCCTTAATACTGAAGGGTTTTCCGACAGTATTTCAGCAGAAAAATTTAATATAATGTACTATAAATTTCTGTCCACTCTTAATTATAACCGAAAGTAATATAACTCCAAAGCGTAACCGGCAGTTCAAGTGTAATTCATTAACTACTTTAATGTATGAATGTATCTCGTTTCAGCTAGCTAAGGACCACGAATGACGAGTGCCAGTAAGGCTTAGTTTTTGTGTGAGTCTACTCACTAGACACATCTTTAATTTTACCGAGATCGGAGCAACATCGTCTAGATAGGATCCAGATTGCTGTATCCAAGTATTACAACTGCGGTTGTTAGTCGCAGAGGGTGAAGTTTTCATACATCACAGCTATTTAAACTGAGACATGAAAATGAAAAGCTACAAATTTTATCTTGCCCCACCTGGGACTCACTTGGAGCGCTAGTCCCACTTTACGATGTACCGAGAAAGTGAAAAGAACGGACTGGGAGTAGATTAGAGGAAGAACTTGGGGAAGGAGAACCCATTGTCCATCAGAGAGAGTCTTTATGAATAAAAAACGCCTACCCGCTTCCGCTATTGAGTGTCCGCTTTTTCGGAAGTTTCTAGAACTTTAAATCGACCGGAATGGGACTGGAAATAATATGTCCTTTATATAGAAATGCGTCCAGAAAAGTCGTTTAGATTCTCGCTTTTGAGAAGTGTTCATAAAGTGTCTGCACTTATTATAGGTGATCCGCTTTAACTTTTCGATGCGTCCCGCAATGCTTAAAAGTGATGTAATTTGGTAAAATGATCCCTGTCATTAAAAATATGAAGTAGAAGATCCCTGTCAATGAAGTAGAAGGATGACGAATCCAATTATTGAAAGTTCATACCAAACAACCCAGCGTTGAGTACTCATTTCAATATTTGACCTGGTCTCTTATTAAAGAATAGAGAACCATATTTCTTTCTCTTAAAATGATGGAATATGTATGTCCACTTATTTATTTATATTATATCTGTGGTTGTAGTATTATTACTAAAGTATGTATATTTTGTAATTCTTGTCAGAGTTCATTTAATGAACAAATTTCACGGAATGAAAACTCAAAGTGTATAGTAAATTGCATATAATTAGATGTAAAGCTTGCATCGCTACAGTATTTCAAATTTCTTTTAAATGATGACGGCAATGGTATTCACTCTCGCTTTCTCACAGCGTGAAAAAGCATTGAACATGACGGCGATGTCATTGGGAAAATAATTTGGTCGAAACTTGACAACTTCTTATTCATTTATTCATACAAATTAGTGTCTTGACCATAATAGTATTATTCTAAATATTTTTGGAATGTTCACGATATCTTACCAGCTCTGATACGTCTAATTGCTTTGCAAGAGTTCAACGACTCAACGAAACAGAGCAACGCGATTACCCTTGCGATGAACAGGACGTCGCCCTGCGATCGAACAGAAAATCGAAACCTCTAAACACAACATACACATCCTCGAAAACAGGGAGAAGGCAAATGTGATCATATACGAGAAGTTGAACCACGAAATTAGCATGTCTCGTAGTGGTTTTCTTTTCTCTCTTTGTGGAATCAGAAACTGGAAAGAAGAAAGTTAAAGATAAAGATATTAAGTTACAACAACAAACCAGAAGTCACTTTTTATATTATGGGGTATAAATTATGAATGTAATGTTTAAAGGTGACTTTTCTGGATTACATTTATTTTAGTTGAGAAATTCTTGAGTTGATATCTTATGAAATCTACAGAAATTTAATCTGATAAATTTAACCGAATGTATAATTTATTTAGATATAATCTACGATTTCTAATCATGGCATATTATCCCCCTAGATAACTTAAAGTGTGAGAACGGGATATCGATTCGAAGCTTTACTGGACTTCATGAAGTTTCCTATTGGACTTTTTCTGCTTCATTTACTCTGAGCTAATGCCAGTCCTACGTTCTCTACCTTTCTAATTTTTTTCCAACCCGAACCTTAACCTTAGTTTGTGGTTTGGCAATACAGTTGACCTCGAACGTCGTCATATACAATAACACTGCTTACAATAACTTAACTACTGCTTTTACAATTAACATAATTTGTTGAACAAATACATTGTTCGTGAATTCCATCATTGAACTCATTATGTTCCTTTCAAACGAAAGTTATAAATACCTGTGAAGTGTCACTTGTTGATTCTCGGTGAAGGGACCATCTGTATTCGAAGGAAGTATTTTATATTTCTCTAAATTTCTTTGTAATCGTACTTTTTTCCTAAGTTTTGATGCCGCTCTTCGTATGTCGTTGTTTTATAGCTGTTTTTAATGTGTAATACGGTATAAATTAAAAATGAGAATTGTCATAAACTGTCGTGGATTAAATTCTAAATGGCGACTTCCCTACTTTTGGGAAATGTAGTTTTGGTTTTTTCTGTTGTACAACAAGAATAGGATTTCTTCACTGCCTTGTTGTTAGTACCAGCTGATAATACAGTAATCGTCTCAATTTCTTTCTCTCACTACGTTTATCTGTTAGTTCATGGTCAGGTATTTTTTTCCTTTTACAAATAATGTCAGAAATGTGTGTCGGACTGTGGCCGGTTTACTATAGAGTTCGGGATTGAAACTTTATTAACCTATGATATTTGTTAATATGAGTGTTAAAACTAGAGATCGGCAACTACAGAAAATATTTTGATTAATCGGGAGTCAATCAATTGCGATGTACAATTATTATCCATCGATTAATCGCTGTAAATTAATATGTATATATTTTAATATCGCTGTAGTTTTACATTTTTTGTTGCATTTCGTGTTACTAAAGGTGTCATTATTACACTTTTATCACTATGGGATTAATAATTTCCTAAGCTTTAATTTTCTTTTCTTATAGTTTTTACTCACGTTAGGGTATAAAAGCTGTTCCCATTGACAAAAATGATGCTTCAATACATAGCAATTATTGGAAAGAAAATGATAATTATACTTAAAATAGAAACGGTCTCAACAAACAGATTTGTCTTAAATTGAGAAGCGTCTGTTCAAACAGAGCTATTTCTAACTTATGCGATTTTTGGGGACAGAAAACCAGTGTAATTGAATCTTAAATACCTTAAATGGAACATCTTGCTACCAATCATCAGTCAAAGGAAATATATTCTTTGTTCCCAACTCAAATAAGGTAAAACTACAAAATTAAGTACGTAATGCTTTCATTTGTCAAAGAAAAATACGGAGTGTACTTTAACAGTAAAATATGTATTGTTGAATGTTATTTCATCCTAATACTACGGTAAAATTAGGGGATTAAAAAAAATGAAAATAACTCCATTTGAACGAACGTTCCTCAAATTAACACGTTCTTACCGGATAACATTCACATTATTCTTTCCTTTCGTATTACAGAACCTCAAATCAACGGAGCTAGTAACGTAGAAATCGATCCTTCGTAAGTGATATATCGCGGAGAGTTTATCAGGGTGCGTCGGACAAAATGTCATTCACCTCCGTGATAACAATTGAGCTATTGACAAGTAGTGTAACGTTCTAATGGAAATATTATAAACCAAAAATTTGTACGATGATCATTTATACGGTCACGGCTTTATACAGTTATCAATAAGGATTCCAGAAATACTATTTGTACGCATATCACTGAACTATCGCGAACGAAGTCCCATGAATTCAGCTACTTAACACACCTACTGTGTTCGCGGCGAAATAAAGTTGTGAGGGAGGAACCTAAAGACCACGCGAAGGTCGAGGAGCCAATGTTAATATTTCGAGATTACTTCCTCTCGCTATAGACGGGTGGACGTTTTACTCGTGTGAGCAGTAACTCACTCGAATCTGAGTGAGTTAACATCTGGATGCTAACGGCTACATCAGCGGATTCGTGGAACCAACCGTCATTGACATGCCAACTGTGAGGAAGAGCTTGATTTTTTACCTTTGTCTAAAAGAACAGGTCAGAACCTTTGCATGGGTTATAGCAGCCTTGTGTGGGTGCCGTGGCATACTGTCTTGAATGGGTGGAGCAACACTGGACGATCCCCCGCATGAAAACAGACATATGACAACACCGCACTTTCACTCCATTGGTTCCATCTCGTTACTTTTCTTTCGCAACGAGGACTATACGTAATGTATTTGCTTGTGCAACTTGTAGTTCTTATTTTTAAATGAATATACTTTATTAAAAAATGTGTATGTAAGTGTGGAAATTTATGTTCACATTGTCTAGACCGACCTAATTCCGTTTTGTCGAAATTTTTATATCTAAAAATGAAAGGTACGAGCTATTAGTAGAAAACATTAAATAAGTTTGTCATTTGAGTTTTAAACACCAACTTTACCGTGGTTTCGTTTACTTTTGCTGCAAATGGTAATAGGTGTTACAGTGATGTATTCGACCTCAGCGAGGACTTGGGTCTGTTGACCATAAAATATCGAGCAGATATAGTCGAAACGTTATGGTTCCAAAATATAAAACACGCCATCAACCGGACATCCAAACTCATTGAGAATTCATGTGGATTCATTATTTTTCAAAAACCCCTCTCCTTTATACAAAAGAAATTCGTTTGTTGTAAAAAATTGTCCCGCTTGCGTATTATGTAGAATATATTCGGAAGAAATATTGCTTAATTCTTATGTGAAATCTCCAAGCCTTGAGTCGAGTATCGGTCACTTTCACTTGATGATTCCATTCAGTTCTTCCAGGCCATTTCGCGTTGGGATGCTTTGAAGAAGCGATGGAGTTCCGCCAATATCATCCTCGCCTCGAGGATCTTTCCCCCGGCTCCTCCAACGTTTCACTTGTCACTTTTCTCATGTTTTATTTACGTCTTTCTCTCTCTTCTGCCGGTGAAGGTCTGGCACCTTGTCAATATTGCAGTTCGCAAGCTTCACTTTCTTTCGCTCGAGAAGCGGTTCTCGAGGACGAAAATGTTTCGTGTACTTTATGACTCGAAAACACGTTCATATTGAACCGTCTTTAGATTTTGTTTAAGTAATATATTGTTCATTGTATTTTGGTGAGAGGGAGCAGACATACAGCAATTATTCGATCTAAAGCTACAATGTAAAATTACTTGTTGGTGAGGTTGAAAACAACTTCGTGGAAATAATGAAATTAATCATTTTTACAACTAACATTTTGAAAACGGTTAAAAAATTACTTTCAATGGCATGAACTAAAATTTGATTCGAATTATGCGTATTTCTTCTGGACCAAAAACACTCCCATAAAAAGATTACTTCATATTTATCTTCAATTCACTTATTCAAGTAAGGAAATCATTGTATATATTTTCGAAGGCATCCTTTAGATCAGCATTGGCTTCTTGTAGACGAAACTCTTGATATTATTGCGAGGTTGAGAATGATTTTTTATGTTAACCTGCTGCACTCGCGAGTTTCTCCTGGTACTTATTTGAACACGAAACCTTCCGAATCAGAGTATAAATCGGCTATATTTAAGTGTGCCACCCAGAAACTTTCAAAAAATTAAAATTTACAATTTTGAATATTTATTTGTACCCTTCGACGACATTCATATATCTCTTGAAAACTATTCCATAACATGTGTGTATTAATATAGTGTGTGATCAGAACCGTGACTAAAATTATTCTTCCCACTTCTTCCCTTCCACCATGTGATTCATGCGTGAGAAATGAACTGTCACATTTTTTATCTTCTGGACATAGCAAACAAAGTTGTTTGTTTTATTTCGATTTTTAAGTTCATGGTATTTGACAACATAAACAAATATTAATGTAGCACTTCGCACCGGGATAAGTGCGAATTCCGTATAAGAATTAGTAGCATATCACGAACATAAGTCAGATAACCAGGGAAAACTATTATTTCTCTGCATAATATTTTCGTTGATGACATTCACGTACAGGGTCTGAAAATTGAGAAAAAGTTTTTGTGATGGCAATATTACATACTACATTAATGAAATGTTTACCATGTTGAATTACTGTAACTTTTATACCTATACATCCCATTTTGTGGCCCTGCTGTAGCCGGCTCTTAGCAAGAATTAAACAGCCTTCGAGGGATTGTATACCGTATTTTAATGATTAAAATTTGTGTGTAAAATACTACGGAAAGCTAGAACTTAGGCCAAATAAAATTCATTAAAAAACAGTAGAAAAGCAAATATATTTTGCCAGTGGCGGATCTACACCGCAATCAAGCAAAATATTTATAAATTTTATAAATATTATTAAAATTATTGTCAAAGTTGTTATAAATATTATTTTCAATATTATTATGGATATTATAGTCAATATTACTATAGATATTATAGCTGTTTTGTATTATAATATAATACATCAATTCATCAAATAGGTAATTAACAATTCATTAAACAGTGACCGAATTTATTAATTGTTTAAAATGGCAAATACATATTAAAGGATAAAGATACATTTTATCAATTTCAATATTATCTGTTGAAAGTTAAGGTCCAATGGACAGGGGCTACAGACCCCTTAGCACCCCCCCCCATAGATCCGCCGCTGTATTTTGCAATTCGAACGTATCCACCCGAGGTAACTTACACGTGCCCATCCCTCAGAGGGACTGCCAGAGTCATCTAGCTGTCAATGCAATTTCTGTTCCATTGTGTATTTTCTTCTTCCGATCTTCCACATAGCTATATTAGCAAACCCATCGTGTGTGTTTTTCACAATGACTCATTTTATTACACCATATGTTGCGGTTGAGGGCAATGCTTGCCTTACGAGAAAAACTTTGCAAGGCATGAAGACCCTTTTAAATTGACTACAGGTTGAAAAATATTTGCGTTCATTAGAAACATGGTAAAATTTTTACATCAGATGATGACCTATTCCACAAAATATCCTTTCGTAACCATGGTTATAGAGATGTTGTTTACGTACCATTTTTATTCGTACATTTGTAATTGTTGATAAACTATTGGAGGATTTACCGATTACTTTCATCCAAGAGATATGGTAGAATTTCTATTGATTAGGTTTATATTTGATGGGGACGAAGAAGTTATTCTTGAATGTTTGGTAAACATATAGAGATAAATTTGTTTTCTCACTTCTGTTTAATGATTCAAATTTCTGAGTCCATTTGTGATAAAAGAGTAACAGCCAACTAAATTTTATTTTATGTACCTCAATAACGAAGAAAGTATTCTAAAACGTTATTTTTTGTTTCAATTACAATGATATGTATTCATGATCTTGTAGAATGTATTGAAATTAACATTTTATCCTCTATAACTTATCTGTTAGTTGGTATATACTCTTAGTCATGAATTTTACTGATGAGGAAGTTAATCCTGGCCCGGGTTTTTCTCCGGTTTTCCTTCGGGTAGAGGCGGATTTATCATACAGGTTCTCTAGGCTTTGTCTAGGGGCGGGTCTATTGTAACAATAAATCGTGAATTTAGTGTTATTTCAATTCTTTTGATTTTTAAGCACTATACTCAGAATAATCTATAGTTCGATAATAACTTACATGTAATTTTTTGCTTAAAATTACAAACATATTGACATTCTATTAGTATTATAACTCGCAGCTAACTTTTTATCTTATCTAGGAATTTTTGCTGAATTTTTTGAATCCGCCTCTGCCTTAGGGCCCTTGATCGGAATTGATGGGATGGTCCCTTGCTTGCTTCCGGAGAGTAAATTAGTTTTTTTTTCCCTCCACGTGGTCATACGCAGTTTGTACTGTTTTTTGACAATAAATTTATTTATTTATTTATTTAATGTACATTATTGTTATTGTAGTTGCTCGGATAGCTTACGAATGTGATTATAAATACATCTATTTAGGGTGTGTGGCAGAAAACGACTAAAATTATCATTTACGTTAGAAACAATGAAAAGATTTGCAGTCATATTTTCTAAACTTCTGTTCCTTTTTAGCAGCTCGTAAAGATAAAAAATAATGATTTTAACCTTCAAATATTATTATAGTAAATCATACTATGGAATTCAGGATATGCATGTCTATTGTGTGAATCCCTGGCTTGTGACGGTACGTACGACTCAGACCTTTGGGAAAGGGGTTCGTGTTGAAAAAGGTAGGGAACGCTGTTGTAGAGCATCGTGCCCGGCGTTGACGGGGCAGGCGGTCACAATGATGTTACACAACATGCTTGAAACAGGATGGACGCCAATGGAGAAGCAAGCCAGCCTCCTGGGACTGAGATGTGTGTGGCAGTAGCCTCTATAGAAACAGACGCTCGTCGCGGAAAAAGTGAACGTCTGTGAAAGTGAGACACTGTCCAGATAAGGAGAAGTGTAAACAGGTCTGGTAGCAGACGTGTGTGAAGACGGGGTGCACAGAGAGTGCTATTACTCGATATAGCGTTTTGTGAAACGGACACAGAAGCGTTATGGCAAAGTTGAAATCCGTTTAAAAGTTTCGAAGTTGATTACAAAATTTGAGGTGATTTTATTTACATAAAATCCGTGGTAGTTAGAGGTAAAATGTTTACTTTCTGTCAGCAATAAATCCGAAGATGCCCCATTCTGGCCTGGGTTTTTCTCCAGTTTTCCTTCGGGTAGAGGCGGATTTATACATAATCGGAAATGTCCTTAATACTTTTATTATCGTTAATCTAGAATTTTTACTACATTTAACAACTACGATTTAGTTTGGAAATAATAAGTGGGTAACAGTACGTATTTGTTAAATAACTTCTTTGATAAATATTAAATTCGCCTCTGCCCTTGAACCCTTTATCGGAATTGATGGGATGATCTCCTGTTATAGTTATAGTAATAGTTCGGAATAGTAACGTAGTTTATTACCCCCACATGTTTAAAAAAAATAAAGCTTATTATTCATTATCGTGGGATCCTTTTGGTTCCATTCGTCGGATCCTTGTAGAACTGATGTATAATCAGTTTTGTAATTGGTGATAAATGAACTTAATTATTGAAGAAACGTCGATTGTGATGACATAGTTCGTGCGTGTATCTGGACATCACGAACCAAGGGTATCTCTTTCATGTGTGATGTACGTATAGGCGTACTGGAAACTATAACTTTTTCATAAATTTCTTTGCAGTCAAAAAAATTAATACTGAAAATCACTGGACGATACTGAAAGGAAAGATACTCGATTGCTCCTTTAAAGGTGATGTGCCGTCAACAATTCTAACCATTTATATTGACATCTCCGTGTTTTAGGTCATTATCATATTTCTATGACAGATATTATCTAAAAACTTTAATGAAACATATGACCGTGTAATGCACAAGCTTTGATAATAGTTAAAGTATTATCATGTATTCATGCCATATGATCTCGATGGGAGAATATATGATCGTATGTTTTTTAAATTGTTGTCGTATGTTTAATATATGTATGTTATAATTTCTATACACATATGGTTGTGTAATTCTGGCCTTAACGATCTCACTGAGTTACTTGGAATGCAAGATGAATTTTCTCTAGCGTTAAATTGGTCTCTCAACTACTTTTCAAAATTATTTGTTAACGATTATTATTGTTAAGAAGAATAATGTTCTACGAAATCCAAAAAACTAAAGGCCATGGTTTCCCTGTTTCATTTAATGTATTTGCGGCGTAAAACATCTGTAATGCTTTTTTCACAGACCACACAGTATTTTAGGTACTCAGTGTTAATTTATTATCTATCAGAAACAATGCAAGTTCATTACAAAATATAATTCTGGACACAAAATGTAATATTAACTTTTTCTAAAAAAATATTTACGCGAAGTTTTCTGACAGAACTTTTCTCCTCGAACTAAACACATACACCATAGGATGGTCTTCATTTCAAGTGGTATGGCACTGGAAATCAGACTTCAGACTTCTGTGTGTCTTGTTTTTTTTCGTTTTTTGCTTTTTTTGCGGATGGATTTTCATTGTTCTTACAGATTATATTTTACCCATAAAATAAATGTATTTCGTAAACTCTTACCTCGTCATGCAAAATAATCTTCCTAGGAAACATCGCAGAATGTCTCGTGACTTCATTTTCGGCAAGTACTCCCACTTCTCATTTATCCATCGCTCTCTTTCCTGTCGGTCCCATAGACCCTCTTCCCCGGGCTTAAGTCCCCTGACGTTGCCAACCATTACTACTGAACTCATGCTCTGAAACAGAAAGGGATGTTAATTTACCCTCCGAGTCAAAGGTCTAGCAGTCCACGCTAAGAAGTCCTTTGGGGATATCTTTAGCGGTTAACTGATGCTACGGTATCCCGACACTCCGGCCCCGTGAAAGAACATTATCGAGCTATGTTTGCAACCAGCTCTTTGTGTCATCTTTTACTTCCAGTAATCGGTATGATGTTTTAAAAATCCATCCATGTTTAACAAACTAACGAATGTCACGCATTAAGTATCATTAATATTTGATATTTTAGACATGGAGAATACCTGTTTGAAATTATGTCTTTCTTTGATTCGTTTGATAACTAAAAAGTTCAATCTTTCTATCATATATACTTGTGCAGTGCATTAATATGTATTAACGTCGATTTGTACCCTTCTGTGCATTTTGTCTCTTTGACGCTTGAGGGTTTAGGGAAGACGATTGCCAACAGAGTCCTGGTCAAATATGGGTACTGCTAGGGAAAAATGTGTTCACCACTTTATTAATACTATAGATGATCTCTATTTCTGTGTATCTAAATATGAAGAAATAAAAACTGTCGAATATAATTGTTATTGTTAGTTAGCAGAAACAGATAAATTAAGGTGACTCGTAGAGTGGTAACCTGAAACAACAGTTAAAACCCTGGTTGATCCACTTTAAATTTGTTGTGGAATAAGAAACTGGTTTTCTCGGGATTCGTTCATTTCCCCTGCTATTAAACCCACCATCATTCGCTCTGGACGTCATTGATATATTATCTGCCTCGGATACACATCAGGAAGAACATCTGACAATGCTGTTATTTCCTTGCCACTTATACGGAGGCATTTCTTCCTTCCATCTCCTAATCCTTGCACAAGGGATAAGAGAGAATGGGACATTATTATACGAGCAGAAACATAAATTACGACAGATGGTCAAACCTCTATGAATTGTTGGGCGAGATGCCAGAAGTATATCACTGACAAGCTGCGCTACACTTGACACATACGCTGATAATCGACTGAAGATATGAATGAGTTACATCTTCCGGATGTTATTTGAGGTTTCTCTGAGAGCACTAACCCTATTGCCAGAAGCAAAGATTGTCATACTACTTTTTCATTTAAATTGTGCGTGCAATGTGTAGGTTGAAATTAATTACTGTTTTAACACAAAAATACTTTTGCGTGATCATTCCTTTTTTCTTAGCACATCACAAAATAAGCTATTTATCTTGATATTTAACCTCCATAATGTTTTATTTTTCAGTTCCTTAATGATCCCACTTCGGCTACGTACTCGCCCCCTGTCGATCATGCCCGTGTCCCTAGGAAGTTTGGTACGACAATTTAGATTGGTGAGCTGGTGTAATTGATTTTTTTTTTTTTGGCTGAGCCAAGTCTTCAACATTTCTTATGTGCGTATTTCTCTTTTCCGCCAGCTAAAGACCACGTTGACGAGTGCTAGTGGCGAAAAAGGCTCAACTCGACGTGAGTTTACTCTCTAGACACATCGCGAGACATTTTTGTGGGAACATCGTCGAGATGGGATTTTGATCGTCGTATTTCTTCTGCGATCGTAAGCCGCAGAGGGTAAACTGTTCAATCATCACAGCTTTATGAACTGAGAATTGAAGTGAAGTTTTTCCTAGTGTACCACGTTGTAGCAAATAAAAATTTTGTATTTTTTCATGCAAAAAGTAGCTCCATATTTAAAAGCGTTTTCCTTTTAACTCAAAAAAGTGCAATATACTTGCTTACTAATTCTATCGTCTTTACATTTGTCTCTAGTGGGTCTTCACGAATGCACTTCTTTCTATCCTCTTCTTTTATGAGTGCGTGGAAGAAATAAAATGAGAGTCGACGGAACTCTCAAGGTTCACAATACATTCATGATCTTTTGTTCTGTGTAACGGCGCCTGGACTCTGCTATCAAAGGTAACTTCCTATCTTACACAGAAAGGTCTTGTCCTTTAAAACAGGTGTAGTGAAATTTTAAGAAATGTGTTGCGCTTTATTCAATAAAAAGTAAATATATATTGTTATTTTAAATTTCAAAAAAATCTGTCTTTTCTGACGATATTAGAATTGTTAAAAAATATCCAACAAATATTCTTAAATGATGCGGATACTTAGTTTTGGCGTTACAAAAGTTTTACATGTCTTGATTACGAAGTATTTATATTGGTTATTAAAAGAATTCTCTTGAATTTTATGAAGTTAATTTCTAATTGACTCCAGCACTCTTCTGTGACCACAAAGTTGGTGTACTATATAGAGTATAGTGGAAAAATCTAAGATTTAGCCCTGCACAGTACATCAAATAGTACGCATATAATACAGTCAAATGGATCTTAGTTCTGTTTACAGAAACCCAAGAATTTCGTTATTACTGAGTTCTAGTTCTTTTTATCTTGACGGGTCTGCAGCTGGAACATCCCTGTGACTTTGCCATAGCTCTCGTCCGGAAGTGCCTCCCGCGTGCCCGCTTCCTGTCTCCGCCACCCGCACCTGCAGGTCGGTGAACCCATCAACACGATGAGCAGTTGTCGCGCGAAAGAGAAATGGTGTTGAAAAAAAACATCCANCAACACGATGAGCAGTTGTCGCGCGAAAGAGAAATGGTGTTGAAAAAAAACATCCATTAAAAATTTAGTGACAAATTGAATAATGTTTTAAATATTATTTTCTTCAATCACGTTTTGTGATTAATTTTTGGTAAGCTTCTTTCAATGTTGAGGTTCGTTGTTTTTCTTAGCCTCCTATCCCCGCACCCTTGCAGGGACCTAGCCAAGATTTTGTTGAAGTGAGGGATCTGTTTTGTAAATTAAATAATGTATAGACAGGGGCTCGTATTTTATTTTTATTAATATTAATTCGGCACCAGCTCAATTCTATTGATAGTCGCATTAAATAAACAATCATTTAAATAAATTTAACAACGGTAATGTTTTATTTTTCTGAATAATTTATTATGAGAGTAGAGGGAATCCGAAATCCCTCTGCCTCTTTGACTACATCTTCGATCCCTTTGTTCGTCCATGTCGATGACACACGTTCAATTATTTTAAGAAACGTATATAATGCGATAACTTTCAGCCTGGTGAAAATGGGGACAAGTCGGGAATCGTACCCGGAACTCATACTTTGATCGCAAAGGTTTTAGCCAGTACATCATACATTCGATTTACGAATCGCAGCCATTTCCACAGGCCCAAAGTTATCACATATCTTCTCCACGTGTAGGTACACGGAATAAAAAGGTGAATAAATGGAATCCACTTTTATTCGGAGTATCGAGAGAAGACTGAAAAAACATAATCGCAGTTCCCGATTGCTTTAGAAAAAGAAATGTTGTGGGATTTTATTCAGTCGTGGGTACGACGTTCGAGAAAGCTCGGAAACGAGGAAACACGTGGGACGCAGCGCTGACCAGCAGACGTGTGTTGCATTCGATTTAGAAGACTGGTTCAGCTCCGGATGTCGTTGGCGACAGAAGCACCATTTATGTGGACCAAGCGCCAGTGTGTATCGAATCGCTAGGGCTGTCCAATCCATTTCACGAGAAACTGTCGGGCGTTTTACATAGGTCACTGAAGGGACTCGTAGGGTTGCTCGATTTGCGCGCGCAGGCAGGTTACTTCGAACCTGACTACAATCATTGCCATCCTATGTGATAAAAATATTTTACTTCTTATCAGTCGACACGAACTAAAATAAGTTAATTGTTGGCATACAAGTGGAGATATGTGCCTTCCGCGGAGTTCTCAAATCCCTGAAAATAATGCATCCGCTGACAGAAACATGAGAGCCATGAAAAGGAACATTTCGAAAATTAAATACAAGTATTTTTGCGTACATGGTAGGACATGTAGTACCTATCTCTGGAACACTTGGTGTGGATTGACTCAGGGGCTCTTTGCTGGGAAAATTTAATCTTTCTTATCTAAATTTTTCCTTATACCTTGTATTTTACTTTAACCTTTTTTTTTTCTGTAATTCATTCCTGGTTTTATTGTACTTCATATTAATCATGTTACGTCGAATGAAAATGGGAGACGGGACCGGGGATCGAACCCGGGACCTTGAGCTTTGCGCGCTCATGCGCCTACCGACTGCGCCATCCCGTTCGCCACCCGTGCCCGTCTACCATTCTCATTCAACTTGTGAAACCCAAAGACCTCTGAGGTGGCCTCGTAGAGACTAAACTCCTCATCTGAGGCGACTCCCTTAGGAAGTACTTTATTTGGGTAGTATTTTTCCATTTCTGGTTCACAAACATAGAAATTTAAGATTTCTATATTTGTACTTCATAGTTTTATTTTTTCTCCTTTACTTTGCCTTGTCTTTCGTTCATCCCTCTCCCTTTCATTTATTCGCGTGATGTCTTTCTTCTCTTGAAAAAAATATTCCAGAAGCGCCTCGTGCCTTGCGAGGGATGCCCTCCTCGCCCGGATGTCGCAGAGGCCAAGGCGACGTGCGTGGGCGGAAGGGCGTGGAGTGGGCGTGTGCACTTATGCACGGTGTATGTATGTCATCGCGCATCGATACATGGCCTGCTCCTCTTCGCATGTCCTCACTGCACTCTTGAAGCGACAGGGGTGACCATCACGTTCTCTGAGACTTTTATGGCTTAGGCTTACTCGAGCTCTACTCTTTGAAACTGCTTCACTAAAGTTACACCAAAGTATTGAATTTAAGTTACACGTTGACTTAGTTCTCCATTTATTCCATCTGCCTCGAATGTTAATGTGAATGATTCCAAAATTGATGTTCTTCCAAGAGTTAGTTGCTCTTTATAATTCTTCATACTAATACTGATACTCGTAAATGAAAAATATTTGAACGATCGTTCACAAATTACGTCACTCAGTCTTTGAGAATTTTTTACCCTCGTATAATACGCTTCGTCACTTTGTACCAAACTCCTCCTTAACGTGATATCGCAAAACGACCTGCCACCCTCTCCTCATGAACTAGTGGTGCAAAACCATTCCACATACTTGCTCATGTACGTTTCTCCGTCTGCAGCATAGATATTTTTTTGTGGGTTTTAGGGCTCGTCTACATAAAGGTCATTAGAGCTCTTGCATAGAGTGAGAAAAATATATATAGTGAAATGTTCATTTCTGGCATTATCCTCTATAATTTTGGTCGTCTTCCAGCTTTTCGAATCTTTCATTAAAGAAACCCTGTAACTTCTATTTACGTAGATGCCATCTCCAATTTACAAATTTAGTTGTTTGGATTTTGGGGGTTAGCTAAGTAGACTTTAAAATCCATTTCGAATGATTAAAAAATTATTGAGATATTATCCACACAAATTCAAAGAAAACACACAATTTATTTTCTCATTTACAGAGTCAAAAAGAAAATTCATTGCGATTTAGAATTTAAATTTCTGTCGCATGAAAATAAATCGAATTAACCATCATCTATGTTGAAGAAATGATACTGTCTGATTTTCATCATTTTCCCTATAATAATTACCCCCCTCCCATCATAACACGAAAAAGTAATCAAGAGAGAAAATATATAATTATTTGTGTACTTAAGAGGATCAAAGGCGTCGCACTGCGAAAATGGTGCGTTAGGGGATATAAGACGTTTGTTTTCATCGTAGAAAAAAATGCCCGAATTGAGACAATTTTAAAGATGTGTGATGAACCAAATGCGTTTTCTAAAATACTCCCGACTCCCTTCATGAGACATCGTCATTTTTCGCCAACCCTAACCCCTTTCCCCCAAGACCGTGACGTAATTTACGAACGATCCCTTAAAAAAATAATTACGAAGACAAGGCGCGACTACAAAATGTAAATGTGTTTATTTTGTACCATAATGTGTATTTTGTAATTCTTTTCTGCATTCTTATTAGATACCAATATCTTTTGTCGCCATGACCTGCATAGTGGAAGAGGAAATCAAATAAAAGTGAGACAGTTGCTACGAATCATATTCTTCATAAGTCCTGATTTCCCAACGAATGTACATAAATGACACGCGTTTCTGTTACGATGTTCTTTTCTTTAGTTCTGAGTCCGAAGAGTGGTTTGAAACCTTCTCGAGGTACGGCTAGGCAATTCCTGACGCACCAGTGANCACACACACACACACATACACAAGGGACGCAGGAAGCTGTCAAAGGGGGTGAAAAGATTTAATGTATCAACATTATCAATTTTAAATTTGAAAACAATTTAAAACTCGATTTTCTTTCAACAATACATATCACATTCTCAATTTTATTAATGAAATATTTAGCAATTTTGAGGTATTAAGAAAGTGTGAATTAGTGCTTTGGTAATAAACATTATAACAAAATTGAAGCTTATAAATAATTCCTAATAACTATTCTAAAAAATACGTATAGCAGTTTCAAATAATTAAATACTCGCTAAATAACGTTTAAATATGAATCCTTGTACGGATTGATTTCGACAGTCAAGGAGAAGAATTGTCGTCAAGGGTGTTAAGAGGAAGGAGGGATAGTCAAATTTCGGAGCAAAATTATGTAAGTGGTTGACTGCGTACAATAAGCCGTTCTTCAGTTTCACAAGAAGCGAGGTAGTTCTGTCCGCCACTGCAGAGGCGCCACGGAATGATGACGTACACTTTTAGGCAACTCAAAAATTGTAGATAAGCTTTTGGTGACTCGACTTAACCAATTTTCCACAACTTTCGAGCTTTAGAAAAAAAGAGTTATTATAACTAGGGTTACTTCTTCTACTTCTATTGTTGTTTGTTGTTTAAATATCTGTACTCGTCAAATTAGTCTACTTCATAATAACGGCTCTAATGACGTTGTTGACGAGCCCTAAAGCCCCACAAAAAAATTTGCTTCAGAATATTAAATCATAATTCATTATTTTGAATTTATTATTACGAAAATTACTTTTCTTTGGAATGATTATCGATTAGGTGTCGACAGAGGTTGTACAAATTATAATTAAATAATAAAATTGTGTAGTTTACTGTCATATTTTAATAAGCAAAAAGTTTTTCCGCTCGCTCAGCGAGCATCATCAGTGCTTTAAAACACACTTCGGCATAACGATTACATTTCCTTGTTAACAATTACTTTATTGAAGCAAGCAAATATTTTTATTTTCAAAATGGAGCATGAGTTTTTTCTCTCTATCTGGTCCCACTAATTTTTGGATACGAATAGCTATCGGAGAAAAAATTCATTAAATGGGAAAAAAAGAACTGAAAATGCGAGAATGGGGTAGAATCGAATTTATCTTTTTTCTTTTCTTTCGGAACTGCGCTGTGGTGGTCGTGCTTTCGAAGAACACAGCCAAACGAGTGAGCTTTCCCTTGAACTTCGCTTCCAATCTTCCCTTGAGTGCAATCCAATAAGGCAAGCTCACCCTTCAACACCCCCTCCCCCAACATCACGATCAGTCTGTCTTAACACGAACCTGCTCATTCTCACTTTCGGCAAGGTCTAAATTTAGGCTTCCAGAACTACTTGACCCTATTCTTGAAAATTTAGCTAGTCTAACTACATCGACTTTTTGTAATAATTTTGATACTACCAATATCGAACCTCGACGTACAATACTATTTGACTCGTTTATGTCCGATTTTCAATTTATTACATTTTCTCTACAGGTCTTCTCACACTCTATAATAATAAATAACAATAATAATACATTTATTGTCAAAAAAAGTAGTAGAAACTGCGTATGACCACGTGGAGGACAATAAACTAATTTACTCTCCGGAAGCAAGCAAGGGACCATCCCATCAATTCCAATCATGGGCCGTAAGGCAGAGGCGGATTTAAAAATTTCAGCAAAAATTCCTAGATCGGATAAAAAGTTAGCTGCGAGTAATAATACTAATAGAATGTCAATATACTTGTAATTTAACACACACAAAAAAAAAATTTTCGTGTACAAATTATTATCGAACTATAGATTATTCTGAGTATAGTGTTTAAAAATCATGAGAATTGAAATAACACTAAATTCACGATTT
>NNCF01126909.1:69039-136001 GCA_002313205.1 Laupala kohalensis | reverse complement strand
GGGCTACAGAATTAATGTACACAACCGTGCCAAAGTTGAGTACACATAAAACTAAATTAATATGAGCCATAAGACAACACAATCATGCAAGAAAATAGTTTTTGAAATTGTTATAAGTTATTTAAAAAGTACAACAGCAATGGCGTGATAAAGTACAAGACGGATTTAACTTTTATTAAAATCAATAAATTCTTTTACATTGTAGAAGCACTGGTGCAGGAGGTAGTTTATAACCGCGGATTTGAAGATATTCAATTTCATAATGTCTTTTATATTCTTAGGCAGGGAATTAAATAGAACGATTCCCGAATGTTACGGTCCTTTTTGGTAATATATAGTCCATATATTTAAAAAATGTATTAAGAAATTTTGAATATTATACGGAAAATGTCATTGGGTCACCATTTTTCTAATCTGACTGGGATTATGAACACTACTTCCCCACGTGTTTGCAAAATGTTTATCAGATTTTTGCACTCTACTAGGCTTGTAGATACATTCAGCAGTTTCAGATACTAGGCTTAAACGATTGATTCGTGTAAAAATAAATTGCGATATTATGTTGTGGTCATATTGACCTATGTGTTCATTTACATGCTAATTTTGTTCATATTTTCTTCTCAATGGTGTAAACCGTTCGCCAAAACACATCTCAACTCTAATTCATCACCCATCTCCTCTCATCTCGGTGTGCATTATTTATTCATCTTTATGTTGACGTGAATACGTCTCATAAATTGTTAAATCAGTTTGAAAAGTTGTGGGTTACGGAGATAGGGAAGATATAAATTGTTTCCTTCTCTGTTGAATACGTATTATACAGGCTAAGACTACGCATCCTCGCATCATAACTTAATTTTTTGCAAATTAATCTTTATCTCATGATTCTACTTTTTTTATCAAATTCGTATTTTTTTATTGAAGCTATCATTTTCCTCTCCTCGACTTTTCGTTTGTCTGTGTTGTTTAGGTCCCCGTTGTTTCTGAGTTTCCGCTTCTACTTACAACTCTCGCTCTCAGACAAGACGCCCACCAATGCCCACTCCTACAGAAAGTATTCTTCGCTTTCTTCTTCTTGTCGTATACATCCTTCAGTTTGTCCTTTCTCGCTAATCCAACCTACGACGCGTCTCCTCAACTCTCTCGGTCACATTCCTTGGAGTTTCCTAGTATGTTATTACCTTTTCTTTTTCCTGCAACGGAATTCCTCGGCTTGTCAAATATACTTTGGTTTCCCCACTCTACCGGAACTCTTTCTATTCAATTTTGTCGATTCACTCTTCATATTTCGTCTGAGTTCCGAACACAACTCGACCAGTATCTCTGGAAATCCCGGGCCCATTGTTATATTGTTTACAAAAGTTTCTGAACTCGACTAAAATACCAATTCTATATCATAATTGTGTAGAATTGATATTGGAAAACTAATTCGAGACTTTATATTTTTAGAGCGTAGTCTTGAATTAGTTTTCCAATATATCAGTTTTGGAATGTATACAGTATGGTGTTTACAATAAAGTCATATACCAGAAATATGTTGGAACATGATTAATTTTTCATTACATGGCTGTAAAAAGATACTATTAGTAATTTCGCTCTGAAATTAATGAGGATAATCCAATAAAACTATACTCTTTTATCAATAAGTGGGGTGCTTTCTAGTGTATACATCGTTCATATTCATTGCTTACATAAAATAATATTTTCACAAACATTTTACTGATTTAATGAGGTTGGCAAAGCCACATGTTGACGAGGACAATGGCAAAGAAACGATAGAGAATGGAAATACACGTCGTTACCAAAAACGCTCCGAAAAGCACATAAGGTGCAGTATTCTATGTACGATTTCAGGAGATAATGTTCTTCTACATGTACGAAAATGTGTAGTTATCAATTTCATATGATCTCCCTTGCTCTCTAAATCTGAAACAGTGGAAAACCACTGATTCGCAGTTGCGAATCACTGATCTGCGCAGTACAGATGCTTTCACCGAGAAACAGTGAAATTCAATTGGTTTAGACTGCGGAACTTTTACTGCGAACCAATGAAACGTTTGCACCGCAGAAAAACTGTAGACGATGCCAATATTTAACAGGACATATATCTTTTAACGGAACATTTCCGAAGGTCATCAACTATCGAACATTTTCGGAGTGTGCATGTTTATTGTACTTACGGAACTGCTGGGGATCGAACCGAGGTACCTAGTATCTCCACGGGCCGTTGTTCCCCTTGAGCCATGGGACAGCTATCCGTTCAAGCGTAAATTTGTTATACATCCTCTCGGATTTTATTTCTCTAAGAGAGAGAAATTAACTTAATGTGATAATTTGATTTAACGCATCGAGCAAAGAAATAGTTTGCTCGTTCCCAATACACATTCAGTCGTTCGTCCAGTTAAGAAAAGGCATTTTAAAACACTACACAACAAGATGGCGATGCAACGTAAAAGAGTAAGCCAAACTTAAAATACGAGAAAATCTTGCATGTTGGATAACGTTGTCATAAAAAACTTTTTTCTTCTATATTCTAAATAATGGTGAAATGCATTATTATGTTTTAAAATGATATAACAGGTATATGAGTACGTTAATAGTGAAGTGGCGTAAGTAACATTCCACTTCAGTTTTAATCGCAGTCCATGAGAGTTTATATCTCAAGTTCCTTTTGTCAAACCACTTGTATACGCGAATGAAAGTTAATAATAATTAAATATTGGTTAATAATATACCTTCACTCAAAGATACAAATGAAATTGACTCGTCAATATAATTGTTTTACTATAAAACCATTTGTTATGGTTATGCATCTATAAGGCAGTAGTAGTTCTCTATCCCGCTGGTAGTGAGCACTACAGAGAGTTGACTTCAATACAGGCAATACACAGGTCAGTTTTTTCTTCGAGTAATTTAGATTTAGTAGGTAAGAACATGCGACACAACGAAAGCGTGGTTCACCGATTCTTTCTTTGGCACTGGAACGGAGTAGAGACCTTACATGTAGGTCTCTAGAACGGAGTAAACGGCGAAATGAACGAGTCTTCTGCTGGTACGAACATCCGCCATGACAGTTTCTTGGAGTTCAACCTCATCAAAATACTGACTGTCAGTTAACCGTGACTACTTCACAGTGACCTAAATTATACTGGTTCAAACAGTCATTATTTAACTGATTCAGATTTAGTGAGTAATATATTTATCTTTAAGCATTCATCTAATGATGGTGTTGTGGGCACCAGTCCCTTGATTTGTCCTCCGCTATACGTTTCATCGTCTTTATTTCACCCCATCATCCTCTCCTGTCGTATCCTACCGCATTCTCCCGCTCCCTTGCTCACGTCCAAACCCTTCTGATGAAGGCGAGGGCGTCGCCGGTACCCTCGGTGGCGTCCGGTTTCACGACCGGAGGCGGAGGAAGTCCATCAGTTTCCTTCCTTCCCTTGCCGACGTCCGCAAGGTTCAAATAAGCACTTTCCTCTCTCTCTTCCCTCCGTCATTCTTTCTCTCTCCCCCTCTCTCTTTCCCTTCAACCGAGGAGTAATCTTGTTTCCGAGCGGTCAAGCTCTGCGCGCGTGTCCGTCCATCGATGGAGCTCATTTGGAACATCCCTCTGAGGTTGTAGGAGACCCATAAACTGTGGAGGCTAAGAGATACTACGTATGACTAGGTGAGATCATGAGGGTGTCACAGTAGACCCTTTCAGTGCCATGACCTCTTCAATCTTCCATGTTTCGAATCTCTTTTTATCAGAGGTCGTCTGTGGACAGTAACATATACATGGTATATTATTTGATTTTACGGACGAATACTCTTTGCTGATACCAGTGTGACGAGCTTCAAGGTTACCGTGATGAGTGACCACAGTATTTGTAGGATGTTTGAGTTGATCATTCACGCAATCTGCAGGATATGAAACTGTTTACCCTAAGTTCTTATAGTCTGAATAAAACAGGAATAAGATTGGGGTTGCGGAGTGGCGGGGTTGCGTTGTTGCCAATTTTATGCGTTGTCCGTCCCCTTGTTCGTGTATAGCGACAGTTCTCGCACGCACTGTCTCTGACAACAATGCTGGGAGTTCGCTATGACTATGGTTCGTCTATTTCATTCATCCTCACCGTTGTAGCACACTATCACCAAACCACGACCACTATGGTCGTTTGCTATCTTGAAGGGTCGTAAGAGGTATGTGGATAGAGGAGATCATCCCCTATTGTTGAACAATGAAAACTGTACACTGGTCTAAACATATTTGCAACGTTACCACCTGATGAGAAGAAAATAAGTGGGCTAGTAGCAATTTGTTGGGTAGTACAAGAGTTTTCGGTGACGTGTGATCGTCATGCTTAAAGTGGTGGGGACGCTGGCGATTGTAATAATCTTCAGAGCCGCGAGTCTTCTAGTAAGCTCCGGAATATAAGCAGAGTCATATTCTTGTTCTTTTTGGGACTGTAGGCAGCCGCATTGGTGAGCAGTACAATTTTTTCCTTATAGCTTCGTATTTCATGAAACTCATTTCAATTTGTACGTTCTTTTACCGATTGTTTCCAACCTCCACACTCGCTGGCAAAGTATTTCTGAATCGATAAAAGTATATGAATTATGTTTACGTAATATTAAAATGTTCTAGCATTTTGATTTATACCATATTTACATCTACAATAATCCATAACTGTTTCAACGATACGAAATTACAATTGGCAAAGAGCTATGTACTGCTCGTATGAAAATTATTCTCACCACATGTTTCAGATGAGAAAGAAATTTACCAAAGGGCTCTCTTGCGTTTCAACTGTCTAATTTTTCAGTCTGACTAATTCTGAGAAAATAGTCTTGATTCGTCATTCTTTGCCACTACATTACAAACGGCATTTCAGTGAAAATGATCCATTGTGTTTTATGTAGAAATATTGCAAAACTAAAAAATACTTATGCGATATGATAACGTGAATTAAACATTACAGATCTATAAAAATTATGCGAACACGTGAAAGAANAAATACTTATGCGATATGATAACGTGAATTAAACATTACAGATCTATAAAAATTATGCGAACACGTGAAAGAAAATTATGTGTTGCATTCTTGAAGCCCTACTTTTTAATTTTACTGAAACCTGTTAAATGGTCGTTTTCCAATTTTCCATTACATATTATGGGAGAAAATGAGATCAGTAATGACAGATATTAAGGAATAAATTCCCTGAAATCAGATTTGTTTAGGGGAATAATACTGACATAAACTGAAATTTTTTAAAACTATTATAGGCAACTTTAGTTAACACTGACACACAGCCACTTTAATGTGTGTTTTTTTACACGGCTCAATGTGAAATATTATTAGCCGAAATATTCTGCAAACTAATATAATCTTTGAAGAAGTAGAGCGAGGTTGTAAAGTTTTATTTTTGTTAAACCAAAAGTCTGATTCACTGTCTCAGCGATAAAATGTTAGTTACACTGTTTTGGTCTTTATCGTCTCGTTCTGCTTAACCTAAGAAACAGAGCAAAATTAATCGAGATTGGATGACGAAATACTTGATTGAATATGTCATAACTTAGTCAGAGATCAAAATTTTCATTAAAAAATCAATGATAGTAAATATTAATAATTACTTATTTTATTAATAATTAACATTAATTTGTATTCCTATTCGTAAAAGATTTGAAAAAATTTTAAATCAAAAAATACGTATGGAACGAAATGTGACCAACATGATTTAGTAAGCGTAGTATTATTAAGCTGTTAGCTATTTCCGGTTACTATTTCACTGTTGATTAAATTCTTTTAGAAGTGAAGATGTTCCCTACTCCATAAGTAATTTCTATATTATTAAGTATGCTTAAGTTTCGTAATTTTCTCGTATATTAGTTGTTTTTATTATTAATATCTTAATAATCAAATTATGCTTGTTAGTCTCTTAACGAGTTATAGCTATCAATATTTTCTATGTTATTTTCCGACGTCTTGGTGTGTCGTTTATCGTCCTGTTTCCATAAGATTCATTTCTTTGTTATTGAGGAAAACGAATCGTCTTCGATGTAAATGCAACCTTGAAATGTTTTTCATGAATAGTTATCTGTTGCCCTCAAGTCTGATTTGGTGAACCCAAACCATCAACTTTTAATTTGACAAGGAAGGACTAATGTCTAGATAAGAACTTAACAGTAAAATAATTAATATCTTCTTTTGAACTATTTTCTTACTATACTTTGACTAGGATATTTAATAAGCAGTCTTTCTTGTACAGCAAGTTAGTTACGACAACGGATTATAGAAGTGAAACCAATCAAAAACAAAAATGTAGATCATATAGAACCAATTATAGTTTCTTAGGGAGTGCCGAAGGAGAACCGCTTCTGCTAAGGAGTTAATATTTTTTCGGCTGTTAGAACTTGAGCTTTAGAAATGTCATAATTTTTCGTCCAGCGAAAAAGAAATAGAAATAATTCTTTGGATCGCTCAGGACTTGAAACGAATTTACACTTGAAAGATATGAACCACGTTGTACTTAATTTTGTACATTAATGTTGAAAATATTAGAACCACCCACTTACCAAAAATTAAGTTTATTCTATTGCACTGATTCAGCGCGAAAAATCAAGTGCGGCGAACTCTAAATATTCTTGTACTGGAAGAATTTAATTGATTAGATGGGGAAGTAAGTTACAAAATTTTTGGAGTTTCTTCAAAAACATAAGAATTATTTGATTGCTTTCTGGAAGGTTCTTTTATTGAGTAATAGTAAAAAGAGAGAAACGAGGTCAGCGTAGTGCCTGGACAGAGAATCGCTGAGGTCGTGAATTCGAGCCCCGACCGGGCGTCCTCGCTACTACTAGTCCTCACTCCTAGCCTTGACCTCTTCCTCGTGCTCCGTGGGACTTGCGTGTTAGCCCCCGGCTCCGCAGGTCCTTCTCTTGGCCCACTTCCCACCGCGAGTGCGGAAGTTTGGCGGAAATCGCGTCCGCATCCGCTTGCGAAGATCGTCTTCGCCGATTTGCTGAAGAAATGTTGAGAAGATAAATCCTAACATCGCGGCAGCTCTTGGCGAACTGCCTACGGAACTCGAAAGTTGATGTCACTCCAAGTCAGGGGTCCATATACTTTCGCCAAATTATTTATTTTTTATTTATTTGTTATGAATTTTCTTAGTTTTACTTCGACTTTTTCGATAAATATACTTTCACCATATTATTTTTCTCACGTACCGATCAATAAAAAAAATGCACGTATTTTGAATATTGAGACTAATTATTAAAACTGTAGGCACCTAAAATATATGTACTCTAATTTGGATATTGGTGGATACACTTTACGAATAACAATGATCCAATAATTTTGTAATAAAAATTGTTTTGTTATTCTGTAAACTTACTTACTTCCAATTTTTAATATTTTTATAATTGTAATTGTTGTGTAATGTAAAAATACGTGTTTTTTCTTATTTTAACCCAAAATCAAATTTGGTTTGAAACTTGAAAATATCATTTTTTAAATTTTTATTTCTTACATCTTTCGAAGACATTCTACAATCTAGTCAGAAATAATTCTGGATGTCTTCTTTGAAACGATCCTTCTGGATCGTACTTTCCAAACACTTCTCTCATTTTGTTAGGTCTAACCATCATAGCACATTTAACCATCAAATAAAGTCTCGATCGTGATTTTTCATCGCAATCTTCATCATATTCACGAAAGAGATTCCGAATATTGGTGACCCTTTGAAGAGGGAATCCACGAACGGCAGACATATTCCCATCTTGTGCCATCCACGTGTCAAGAGCATTTGACAGATCAGACTCAGCTTCAACACACGTCTCCATATCCTAGGAGATGTTTATAAACAAATTAATATAAAAATGTCAAAATACATTCACCTAATTAATCAAATACTCCATGTTAAGGAAATAAAAAGAAATTATCTTCCACAATTTTAATTAATATATTGTCCATTCATTTGCTGGGCGACTTTTCTAAATGAATGCTCTGTTTGAATGAGAGGTCTCAATTTATATTAGGTATGATAGAATTATTTATGTTGATCCCATGTTACTTGGGTAAGTTTAGTACTTTCACTTTCTATGGTAGGTTTATTCATTTTTAAATTGTGTATTGTATTTTTTAGATTTCTTGTGACTTTATTTTGTTTATAGTTGTAGAATACTGATGATGGGGAAAGCTCCCGAAAAATGTCTATTTTGTAATAAAACATTAAATAAAATTGTGGATAATTTCATTTTATTTCCTTAACATGTATTACAATTTCCACAAGAAATCAGTTGGAACCACGAATGTTATCAAATACTAATAATTATTTCTTTTAAGTAATGTAGCGAGGGTTTTCTTTATCGTAAGGGTTAGAAATTGGATATGACAACATATTTTTAATTGTTTTGTGTGGTATACGGTTGTATAATATATTTTAATGTAAAAATTTGTAGTAGAATTTACACAGTCCAGTATTTTTACATGCTAATTTTTTCATATATAACAATGTTTTTGAGATAACTCAATAATTCGAACAAAAAAACTGCTTCTTAACATTGACAAATAAACAATGTAAATGTCTTTTAGTGGATTTTATTTTCAATGCTATAATGGGTAGAAAGGGAATTAATTCAAACTATTTTTGGTTCATTGGGGGAGCCTTAATATATAATTAAGCTTGTTCTTTGTATTTGTGATACATTGGTCAACAAATTTAAAATTTTAATGCATTAATCTGTGTAAGAATGTCAGTTATTTTATTTGAAATTCTATTGAAATATGTGATTATTACGAAAAAGATATGTTGAAATGAAGCACGTATAATGTGGTAATATGCCCCTTAACTTCACATTAATGAGAAAGTTTGTCATTGATCAAATAACTCGCTTAATTACATTTTTTTTTCGAAGTCTTATTTATCATATTTAATTATAATTTATTTTTTTACTTTTTTGACAGTTCTGAATTGTTTAATACGACAGTTTGAAGAAAATATATACTAATGCTTTAATTTAATTAATAGTGCTTGTATTGCTGAATACACCGAACCTACTACGTATCTCAGGCTCGGAATGCCATTATTCCTCAATAAAAAAAAATAGAGATTAGATTGTAGTAACTGGCTTCAATCTCATATCGTCGGAACGTAAATAAATTTAGTTTCAAAAAGAAGTTACAAACTCGTATGACCACGTGGAGGACAATAAATTAATTTACTCTCTGGAAGCAAGCAAGGGACCATCCCATCAAGGGTCTTGGCAGAGGCGGATTTAACATTTGGAAACACTCCTAAGAATAAAAATAGTTCGTAAGACTATGAAATTGATTAGAAGAGAAAGACGAAACTATCGGACAGAAACTGCAAAATCAAAAAATATATAGTCAACGTAAAACGAATTAGTTAAAATCCCAACTAAACTGATATTATTTTCCAGTCATCTATTTCTTTTTACTACCCATGCAGAATAGTGGCAGTTTCAGTGGAGGTAAACATAGACGTAAAATATAAAAAATCTTACCTCGTGCATTAAGCAATATCTTGAATTCGAACGCTTAACGCATTGAATAACTGGAGAGCACATCTTTACAAATGGCACTAAACTCAATACTGTTATTAAGACAATTCCATATAATTTCATGTGGAATGGTCTGTTCAGTAACATTTTTTCGATTTATGAAGTTTATTACATTTCGTCGGAGAAATGTTTTATCTAGTAATCGCACTTCACTTATATCGAAAACCGTCCATAGGAGTGAAACAAATGTTCCCTTGGTAACAGTTTTCAGAGAAAGCATACAAAAGTTTTTTCTACCTTTTAAAACGTGTCATTCCTATATACGTAGTAAGGTCCAATAATTCCTGTCATAAGGTTTAAATAAATGAGATATCTGTTCCTTTTTTTAATAATACTTCCTTTTATTGAAACACATAGTTCATAAAGTAAAATTAATAAATTTAAACCACTATAAATGTTTTGTCATTGCTTGCTTATTTGCAATAATTTAATTGACAAATTTCTTTTAATTTAATTTTACAAATTTATAATCTAGTGGACCGGGATAGTCAGTGTTTCCAAAAGCACTGTTTCTCATAATTTTATTATCGGTATGGCAAGAAAACGTGAAGGTACGAAAGAGTGCTCGCTTAAAATTTAGAATGATCTCAGTAGGTAGAGCGCTAAGTTAATGACTGGACGGTGGAGTTCAATCCCGGTGAAATCACACGAGTATTTACTCGCTGACTGTTTGTTAGAAAAGAAAGGAAAAAGAAGACATTGTAATGAACGATTAAATTAGAAGTTTGTAAGAAGAATATAAAAAAGTGTAAGTCATGAACGAAAAATGAAGAGAAGTAACAAAGTGGTAATGTAAAGAAAAATGGGAATACTGGAGCGGGGGTAAATAAGAATTTAAGACAAGAAATGGAATATGTATGAACAATGGGAAACCCTGTAATGACACTGTTGGAGACGATCCTATGTCCGGACCAAATTCGAGACGATTAGTTTAGATTTTACTAGAATTTTAATTAAATGGTGCAACCGCGTCATGACTCGGAAGCGAAAATTCGATCGGCGCGGTTCTCGCCAGCAGTAAAAGGAGTAGCGGGACCATCCCGGGGTCCCAATTGGACGGAACCTGATATTATCACTTGCCCTCAGCGGGACGTAGTCAAGAAATTAACCCTCCATCTTATCCGCGAGACATATAGACCGGAGTTGAGAAGTGTGACCTTTGTCCGCATGTATGCGCATCATGTGACTCATGTGTATATTACTGCAAGTTAATAATAGTATACGTCTGAGATCATTGAATAAACTGGGTCAAAATCATTCGTAGCAACGTACATGACTCAAGGAGGAATGAAAACCAGAACTTACAACAATACTTTTTGCATCATCTGATCGGCAGGAATCTGAAAAAATTATACTCATTGAATACTCTTAAGCCATTTCCTTATGTCCCTCCTTGTCTTTTTTTTACAGATTCTTTATTTAATTTTGTTTCAAAATATAATTACAATTTGAATTTATGTTTTGTAATGAGGTGTCAAGTTGAAGGCGATAAATCAATTTGTAGAAAAACAAAGTACATTATACTGTGCTGGAGCTTTCCGCAAAGGTAAAATATCGTCGACTGCTGCGTCTGCTGATTTGTTACGCGAGTAGTGAAAGAAAAATTTAATTTTGCTTCACTTTCTTGGTGAAGAAGCGATTGTCAATTTCATGCTTGGATATGATTGAGCGTATTGCTTTTTGTACCTACACTGATTGGCTTCAAGCCATCCATTTTTTTCCTTCTTTTTTTGTCAAGGGAACATGAAGCAAATCCTAATCAGCGCAGGATCAATTGAAAAGATAGAAGCTGAAGTGAAGTCGCATTTGCAGCTCTGTTAAGAAATCTCTCGATTAATTCATGTGTTATGTTATTTGATACCGTAATACTAATATATGCTTGGCTGTTCGGTTTTGTTAATAAATGGTGATTCCGGTCATATTTTCTGTCAGTTTACCCTATCTAAGGTCGTAGTAGGATGCCAAATGTGACATGAGAAGGTATAGCCTTAAACAGCAAGACAAAATTGGGTGGAAGGGAAAAATTGTAATGTTGCAATTTCTGTCATTCCACCTTTCCCCTACAACTTTCACTCATCATCATTATGAACCACTCACCTCATCTGCACATCACCCTAGTCATCCCCGTCATTAGGAGGCCGTCCGGAAACTGGAGATTGTCGTGTACAACGACCAAGGCAGAGAGGTATAAAACGAGAATAACTAAAGGCAACCAAAAATAGCGCGGAAACGTTTCCTACTACGACATAGATCTTTCTGGAACAGTTCTACTTCCATGAAACAGCAGAAACGACCTTTCAGGTCAGATGATAAACTTCCTCGTGAGCGCAGCGTTCGTTCAAGAAAAAGTGATTGGATATCCGAAGTGCGGGAAGAAGACCACTTATCGTAATTGTGAATCGTTCGAGCGAATATATCCATTGCTCTAATTTTAGAATATGAAATGAGGAACTAACAAATCATTCTTGAAGTGAGGCAAAAATGAAGTAACTATCGAATGTTAGAACAATTATATTTGGGTTCAAATTGGAAACTTACATTTTAATAGGTTGGACGAAAGAAATGAAAACTATAATCAGAAATACAGGTATTTAAGAATCATGTAATCAAGAAATAAGAGTCGTATTAACCATGTGTGATTATTCATATCATAATATTGTATTAATGATTATGAGTTGGTCTTCTTTTAAATAGTGGTTTCTTGTTGTCCATGATATCATACGTGTCGACCAAAAAGCTGACCAAAAAAGGAAAACCCATGATTTTATGTAACATTCAGGGTGCCAAAACTGAGTGATAAAAATATTTTATAGTTTTAATACTGATATAATCATATATGATTGATTCCTTAGGACTAATGAACTAAGAAGTTCCTTTCAAGATTGTGTTTTGATCAAACGTGTTATGGGGTTTTCAGAGTTTTGAGGTAAAGTTGGTATTTTATTTTTATTTATATATTGTTTTTTCAGGAAAAACGTAATGCTTTTATAAATTTGTTAAACCTGGGAAAATACAGCATCTTTATTACTTGTTGATTCAAGTTCCGAAGTCGATACTGTTTTTTGCACGTGTCTGACGAAGCTGTAAACAATTTACCCATGAATCTGTTTTGACTTGATTGTCCTTTGTCATTACGGTAGTGCTTATGTAGTATCACTTCCCAACTGATCTACACTCTTGTAAATTCACTTTTACGACAGCAATGATTTTTACTTTAGTAAAGAAGAGGGGGTGGGTGAGGGGAGCAATCTTAACCCTCTTCGAAATTTCTCTGTGTGTTATGAACCACTTTTGAAAAGTACTGAGAATCCTCCTGTATTTGTAGAAGAGCCCTGTCTTGAATTACGAAGCCATGGGAAGACAAGGACTTGTATTTCCAGTTTCAGAGGGGGAGTATGGATTGACGTATCTACGATCTCTATCCCCTTGTAAGTTGTAGTCTACACAGAATAAGGATGATAACTTAGCATGTTTGCATTGATATGAACATGTTGGAGATAAAGACGTACATGTTTTTATGAGATCCAACATATTAGCGACAAATTATGTTGAATGAAAATGAGAGACGGGTCCGAGATTCGAACTCGGGATCCTTCTTCGAATTCGAATCTCGAGGTCCCGAGTTCATTCAACATACATAATACTCGTCTCCCATTTTCATTCAATATAACATAATCTGTTACCCGGCGGTGAGGTTTACCGCAATTTAAGAGATTTCTGTGGATTAGCGACAAAGAAAAAAGAAGCATTCTACTTGGGCGTTCGTCAGTTTTATTGGTTCGAATCATCAGTTTGGTTGCTGATTGCTTTTGAATCTCTGTCTTGATGTGGTCAAATCAAAGTGAAAAACAAGAAAGGTCATTAAGTTTCAAGTTCGAGAGGGGCGCGCGATTATAATAAATAAAAAATTATCATATAACAGTTTTCTTCCTAAAATATTCAACAAGGAAAATGAAAGTTTTCTTATCAAACGCAAATAAATAGTACGAGTATTTTACAGCTCAACCCTGATATGCCGGTCAATCCTATAATGCGGTCATAATACGGTTAAATATGACACCTCTTGAGATGAAACTGTTACGGACAACTTCTCAGACAGAAGGTTCTTTCCTGTATAAAATTGAGATTCTCTAGTTTCGATTCAAATATTGATTTTTTTAAAAATAACTAATGGAATAATATCTATCAAATATATACCACTGTATCAGAAATATTTTTAAGGAAACAACTGTAAATTTTTTTATGAGTACCGGAAAGTTTGTACGAACAATAAAGTAATCAAAAGGGAAAAAAGGTCTTTATTTTTTAATTAGTACCAAAATACAAAAAAAGGCTATGCTTAAACTTATTAGTTATTTTGTCGTCTAATACTGCATTACTACAAGAGGAAAAATACACATATTGCTCTCATGAGGCCTAGAGGGCGATCAAAAACACAAAACAACTTTGTTTTGGGGATGACCCAGAAGACTGTTTGCGGAAGCTGTAAAAGAACGCATTGGAATAAAAGGGCGGCGGTGTGTGCCAGTGACCGGCTGACAGCAACTAGTGTGACACTGGTTCTTCCCCTGTCCCCACGAACAGCAGAAGACTCCATTGGCCTCCGAGGGCAGTCACCCACCGTTGGCGCTGCGCCGAGTGGGACGAGTGGCCGTTGCTCGCTGCTATACATAGCCTCATCTCCACCACCTTTGCCTCACACTGTGGGATGGAGATAGGGTTTTATTGATACGAAATATGCATTAATATAAATAAATAAATTAATTGTAAAAAAATCATTGTTATGAACTGGGAATGACCACATGGACGACAATACATTAATTAACTCTACGGAAGCAAGCTTGGGACCATCCCATCAATTCTGATCAAGGACCCGAATGCAGAGGCGGGTTGAAAAAGTTAAGCCAACTAACGTATTTCTAAATAACTATTTCGAAACTAACCTAACCACTCCAACCTCTGCAAACCTGTAAAGTCTTTCAGCTCTATGTGATAAATTATTTTCATGTATACATATCATCTAGTGCTGAAATAGATGTGATATACGTCGACGTGTGACAACTAACCACTTTTTCTGAGTTACCAAACAAGGATCTGGTCGTTGGTACAGTTATAAAAGTTTTACGCATGTATCGCAAAATTTTCACCTCTAACATCTAGTACGACTTTCACGGATACTTCTCCATCGCTTCGTCTAGCATTATTTGAAATGAATTATAGCTTCCGAACTTAATTTCCAGCCCATGATTTCTCACTGAAATTCAGTATGTATTGCGCGTTTCATGAACTTGCGTCGCATTACATGAAATTCGGTGTGCACGTCCCAATGTATTGAATGAGTTTTGTTCCAAGAAACGCGTTTCATCGGTGTGCATTGCACCTTAATACTTTACCCTTAGGAGCGTCTCTGCACCGTAACGTAGTATGCTACAAATTTTTGATCGCAAATAAATCTGTGTATGTCCCACTGTACGCCGACGCCCTCTTGTGACGTGCTTGAAGCCTTCAGGTGGGCACTCCGCAATCGGTGCCTCTACCGCAGGTTGGCGTCATCTGAAGGAAAACGGTCAGCGTCTTCGCGAAATGTTCAGAAGGAGAGAATCAGGATGACGCAGAATGTGATGTCATGACACAAATGACTTCGAGAAAGGAAGACGAATTTTTTGCGGTTCCTTTTTCTGTTACAACTCACAAAGTGTCAAATAATATATTTATATGAAACTAAATTGTTTTAATTATTGTTTCACCGTCTCTAGAGGAAGTCCTGTGACCATTATGCTAGGAGTAAGCTATCATAATTTCTAATTGATTTGCCCTGAAACGAATTGTGAATTATTGCGAAAATTCATATTTCTTATTTCACTTTAACATTCAAGTGGGCAAAAAAAATCTGAAAATTACGTACTAATCAAATACGAATGTTTTGATTAAGGAAATGAAACATTCACTGTGACTCATTCGTCTACTTAAATGTTGGATAGTAGAGTTGACCCAGTTGTTAAACGCCAGTAGCATAATACGTGACAGGAACGCTAATTCTATGCGAAGTATTTCACATATCGCCTTTAATAAATNTAATTCTATGCGAAGTATTTCACATATCGCCTTTAATAAATCACTCCTACACGATTTCAATTTAATATTACAACTTTCGATAACATGACTAGCTGCAACGAATTTGGGGACGATTAGTAAGCTATTGGTGCTCGAACAGCAGCTCATGGTCAATAATTTCACAAAGCTTACATGGATTGAAACATGGTAAATACCCTAATGACCCTAAGAAGGGTATTTGACAAACATTCTACATTTCCCTCTATTTGTTTGTGTCTTTTCTTAAATATTCGTTTAGTGCTTTCAGAACCATGTTCGGTATTCACATTACGTAAACCTATATATAAAAATATTGAGAGAAAAAATACTGGATATACCAGTAGTAAGACGTAATGATAGTACAATTAAGATTTATTACGATATACATCCGATATGATTGTCTTGAATGTATAATTGTAACCAGTATAATTTTAAACAGCTGTATCGTCCGACGGCTATTTTTAATATATTTAAAGATGCCAAGGATACGTTTTTTACTTATAAAACGAAGCTTTTAGGAAAATCGAAAAAATGTTTCTAATAAAGTTCTGAATAATGAAAAGAAATAAGAAATGTAGAGATATTCGGGTATTTGTTAGTCACAAACAACAATTTTTAAGCTTGCTTTCAATTATCAGTCATTTATAACATGTGTATATCTGAACTCTAAGTATTGTTGTGTGCAAAATTGGCCCTTAAATGTGAGGCTTTATTGGTCTTTTCAATCTTTTAACCCAAAATGATATTCAGATTAAATCATGTTAACAGTATAGGAACAGTATATAATCGTTCATTTTATAAGTATGTTATTCAATTTAATTTTAAATGTAATTTTTTTGAAAAATGGATGACGTAACGTTAGGTTTCTACAACTCCTCAATATTTTTTTATATAATCTATTAACACTTTTCTGGTTTATAGATTTCCCATGTACCGTGTTATTGTTCCAAGTCAGTCTTTTGCATGTATTAAAAAAACAACTAAAAAATAGGAAACGAAATCAAAACCAACTTGAAGACCAATAGTTATAATGAACGTAGATGAGGCTATATGTAAAATGTAAAACGTAAAATGAACGTATAAGGAATGAGATAATGTGTGTGTGCAATGTGGATTCCATCGTTGTAGTAACAGTAAGATAAAGATATCTAAGAGAGAGAGGGTTGTAGAAAAAAAACATTTATTTGTTTTTTCTTCACATGAAGAATACTGTGTTTTCTCAGGAAAAGATGTTATGTGATACATGTTATTTATATTTGTCTTGATATTTTCTTATATATTGGTCTTCGTTCTCTCATTTGTGTGGACATTTTCGCTAAATACGTCAACGACCATGTCCAAGAGAATGGCCTATTAAAGACAAAAATTTCCCTTAAATTAATATCAGTAAACTTTTGGAGAGAAGTCTGGGCACGGTCCAAAATACATTTCTGGCTGAAGTCTTCCGGTGAACCTTTCATCCAATGCTGATTAAATTTACATTTATTCTTTTCGACACTTTTTGAGACACTGATTTGGTAAGTTAATTGTCAAGTGTCCAGAAACACAGCCCTACTTCACCCCTCCAGGAATACGATTCTCATGTTCTTTAAGTACGGATGATGGACCAAAATCAAGAACAAGCACCAGACATCTCAGCTCTTAATAAGTGAATGGAACTTATTTGAACTTAATGAATCTTTACTCAATTCTAAAATATTTTTGTCAATCTTAGATGATTTACTATTACAATACTTGTCATAATTTATGTACGAATAATACGAACTGTTCCTAATAAGTTATCACCCCTGTCATAATTACATCTCCTGTGGGCAATCCACTTGCATTCATGAGCCTCTTTTACCAGCGTTGATCGGCTGCTTTAAAATACATCCCCTCTCTCGAGCTATTAATAAATAAAAATTGTTACGTAACCGTTACCTCCAGTTTCTCCATCGATACGACAAAAGAGGGTTCCCGAAGCCACGTTTACTACAAGTGAATGCATGGCTTCACTTCGCTCTGAATTCCCCTCACCGGTCATAGTCCCCTAGGGATAGGGCACTCGTGAAATATTGTTCAGGGAAGAGCAAAGTTGAGGCGTGCTTCACACTTTCAAAGACATCTTTTAAGTCTAAACTCCATGGGAAGAGATGGCAGTACGTTCCATTTTGTTCAGGCAAAGAATGGAGGTTTGACAGAATGAAAGAGATCTAGGTAAGAAAGATGAAGGTATTAGAAAAAGAAACTAAGTGTGGGAGAAGGAAGAAATTCGTGGAGAAAGGAATAAAAATTCTTCGGGAAGACAAATGCTTTCTTCTATATTAGAAAGAAAGCACAATAGAGAAAAAGTATTGATTGTAATTCTCTAAACTTCCTGAAAAGAAAGCTTGTGGAACGACGTACCATTGAACGATTTCAAAGTTCAACAAAAGTTTTCTGTTCTTTCTACTAAAAAAATACGACTTAAAATTTAGCCTTTAGCAAAGTTCCTCATTAACTTCAGGATTAGCTCAAAGATTCACGTTTTCAATTTCAACAGTATACGCTGAGTTGGAAAAAGTAATAATACAGTAATGGACTTCAAGTAAAAATACGGGGGAATCTGTTATGTATCATAAAGTGTTAAAAATCAGAATGCCACATCGGAAATAAATTACGTCATATTGCAATTCGGACATGAAACCCACAGTTCAAAAATAATTCCTTGCGTCGTCGTTATCGCCAAAAACGTAACAGCAACGCCGTAGAACATCGTGAAACTTGGGCGACAAATTGTCCTCGAACCAATTCAAAACTGTGTGAAGGGAATAAATATTTTCGACGTCAAGAATCTTTCTTGAAGACAAATCAATAACACGAAGTACGTGTTATAGAACACGCGTAAAGCATTTTGAGAAACAAGAAAGAAAACGATTGGAAATGCAAAACACCTTCCTCTGTAATTACATGATACCTACTAAACGTGACCTCTGTTGACCAGAAATAAAAAAGCCGCTTCAAGATAGCCATAAAAACACACAAAAATATTGTAAGCTGATTAAAAAGTGTCAAGACAATTAAATATCAAAAAATAAAGTAGATCCAGAAATACTGTCTGACCTGCAATCCTGAGTAAAAACGAAAAAAAATTCTCTAATTGGAATTGCACTCTCATGGGATACGTGTTAACCGTGTTGGTACTGGGTACGATGTAATTTTATTGTCTTGTTCAGCACAAAAATAAAGTAAATAGTAATCACGAGAATGCAGGTTTAAAATACTAGCTATATTACTGGAGGACTAAATGAAGATGCCACAACAATAGATGTATTAAGTGCAAAAATTGACACTAACATGACTTGAGTCTTTAAAAACTTTGTAATGGTATAGTTTTTCGATTATATAATTTTATTAAATATAATTGATTATATTGTTTCTATATATAAAATATACATGATAGTTTGGAGTGATTATTAAACATTTCTCAATGTTTACACATACATTGTTGCTATATTTATACATTATTTCCTTGGGTCATTTTATCAACACTGTATATTACTTAAAAATTACCTCCATGTACTTCACCTAAAAAAATTAATTCCTATGAGTATAAAATTAATTCAACGAATATAATGATTCAACGTAATTTCGAATGTACAGTTCTGATGTCAAGAATTCGCCACTGTTATTCAATTCCATACCAAGGAAGTATTTGTTTTGTTCCATGACTAACCATTTTACTTCGGCATTTGGAAGCTTATAGCCTAAACCGCTTTTTCAACCAATCTCTTTTAGATATATTGGATTCTCTTGAACTTTTAATGTTTAAATTTTGATACCTCACGATATGTTTCCTGACTTCGACCGTTTAATTAATTACTGGTATCAAATTATTAAATTAACTCGCTTCTAAAAGTCAAACTATTTTTGATCTTACCTTGCATGTACCTTCTTGACGTATTTCATCGTCATAATAAAATGATGAACACAATGTGTATGATGAAATGTTTTATATGTGAACTCAACAGCATTTAAATTCGTTGAAAATTTTGGAGAAAACCTACATTAGGGATATAAACTGAGATCGTACTGTGATGATGGGATAGCTTTTCCTCGATCAAAATTTTTATATAATTTCACAATTGTCTTCATAAGATTTCCGAATTTCTTTCAAAATGGTTACATTCCTAAGAATAGTTTCGATTTTTAAAATGGTAGAGAATATTTATACATTAGAATGTATGTAAATATTAATGCATTTTAATAATTTTCACATTTTAATTGAGTAAATATTAATTTCCGTCTAGAAACAATGATGCAATATAAAGCTCGTAACCGTTATGTCAATTGAAAGAGTGATAAGTTGTCTGTGTGCCAATATTAACGTAACCAATTCCCATAAACATTTATTGTACAGAACACTATTGAATAAGTGCACTGGATAATTATACTTCATAAATAATTCTCTTTGGATATTAATGTATGTATTTGAATTTCATGCAACGTGAAATTAACATTAACCAGGACGTGAGGACCGCGCCACTGATTATCTCTTCTTTTTTCCTGTCCCTTTTAGCTAATTTCCCCGCAGAGCTCATGGTTATTTTCACTCGTAAATGATTTAACGAATTTCATTTCGCAATGTCCTGTCATATGGAATTTATAAAACGACTTTCTAAACTGTTATCGAGAGAAATGTTTTGAAACGACATTTTAAATCCGTGTATTTAACGCAATGGTTCTTTTATTAAATTAATTGATTTGACAATTATAACTTCCTGTTACGCATCGGTACCGATCAACATTCATTTATGCCCTAAAACTATTTTATTCCTTACTATGCTTATTCCATATTTTACAAAGTTAAAATATGTTCTAATGGATTAATTGCCAGGAGAACTTAAATCTAATTTTTCTCTTAAAACTTACCCACGTTATTTGAATTCTTGAATGTGTATCATTTTGTAAGGGATATTATTTTGGAACTTAGAGTAAACAACAAATTAACTTTCCTGATCAAATTTCAGTCATGGATTATTTTAGTGTCTAATGTCCAATTTAAAAAATGTTACCGGAGTACCTTAATAAATTGTACGTAGATATTTGTTAATTTTTACAATATTGTAGTACGAATTAAATGTACCACTGTTTCAGTCTGAGAAGTGGGGGACGATAACCTCGGATTCTGCCTGTGGACAAAGGTCGCGTGAGTGAAAAGGATTTTACTCATATTTTCATTTCGTATCACAACACATGTCTTTAGTTCCGCAACAGAGTAACACTAGGGCGTATTTAAACTCAGATCCTCAGGTAGAAGGATAACTTCACCATTAAACTCGGCACTTCCTTAAGGATTAGGTCTACGCCGGTCTACCTGTGCCCGTCCCGTGCATCCCCAGACAATGGGGTCGGTGGGCAGCTCGATCAGTAAACAAGTTGGCTTTATCACACACAAAAATTTCTCCATAAAAATTGTGATGTTGTTATAGAATAATTGAAATCTACGCTTAAAATGATGAAAAATGATACCAAACACGACCTTACTGGCATCAAATACTCATTTGACTATTAGTCCAGTAATTAGGTGACGAAAAGAAGCATGTCAAAAAAGTTTTTTCCCTTTCAATATTCTTTTAGTTTTTTGCCTATAACTTTAAAACAACGCATTTTTAGAACAAAATATTCTTGAACAGAAAAAATGTACATTACATTTCTAACAAATTACATTCTGTACCGTTTTGTCGCCAGACGAACGGAAAATACTAAACAGCGTGATTAAATTGACAAAAATTCTACAACGGATTTAATTGAATCCTGGATTCTTTTTTCTGACAATCTGTTTATCCTCTTCTGTGCGTGGAAGTTTTGTGCACATCTATGTCGAAGAGTCGATACATATTATTTAATTGCATCAAATAGGGTAGTTCGGATTTTTTGATATGATGAACTGAAATTTTCTACCTCGACCGAAGTACCAGAAATAAATAAAAAATACAATAAGAAAACAACAACAACAGAAAAAATTCAACAATTTTCAGTTTGCATGGAATTTTAACTTTGAAGCAATGGGTTTTAGAAATAAAATGTTATGTCTTTTTTTAAGACACCATGCAGGGAAAGAAGTACACGTTGACTCTACTACATAAATGTGTACTTAAGTTCAACGCGGACAAGTGGATAAACAGATCGTCAGAAAAAATACTCGTAAAAACATTTTGCTGGACGTTCAATAAATTTCATTTTCGTATAAGGACGTTTTCTCTAATAGTAAGTAGTTCTTAAGTTATAAACAAAATACGGGAAAAATAAGTTTTTTGATCCATTGTACAATCGCGCTCTTAAACTTTATCCGTTTCGTCTGACGACAAAATGACACAGAACATAATTTTTTGGAATTAATATTACATTATTTAGGTATAGTGGTGTTTCATTCTAAAAATGTATTATCAAGTTATAAGAGGAAAACTGAAGAGAAAGCATTTTATAAAATCTTAGCAATTTATTTTTGTTTGAGTTTATTGTTGAAATCTGAGCCTGCAGCTTCGTTCTTTACCCTCCCTTCTTGTTTTCCTGGTAATTTCTTAAATTAAAAATTATCGAGCTACTGCTAAAAGGAATAAATTTTATTTGAACATGAATAAATTCTTTATAATATTAGAGAAGCATTTGATATATTTTATACAAAATAGCAGACAACAATAAAATATAACTCATACTAGGATATTTTCTCTCTAAGATACATACAGTGACTGGATTGGAAACTTAAATCTATTATTCAGAGAATTGCTTGAGAATTCTAGAATTCAAAGTTTCTAAACATCAGTGGTGTAGAATTTTTTATACAATTTGTTCTTATGTTTTATTCTTATATTATATACATTTTCTTCTTATATTTCTTAATTTTATGTGTCGACCTCCGAAACTTTGTGAACAATGGCTCTCTTGTAGGCAACACCCGCACATACATTACTAACAACAGAAAGTCAACAATAAATGGGCAATTCTTGAGAAAACACCCTAATTATGGAGATAAAAGAAGAACTTTCATGGTTGAAAAAAATATTTTGACGAAAAATCGAAGTTAAATCTAAGTTTCTTAGCGGCTACCCCTTTTATTCTTGACATTCAGAAGAATAACCAAACCTGCTGTTACAAAGATCTGTCTTATTGTTTCATTCGTATCATAAGCTGCATAAAAAGCACATTTCATGATTTAGAGGGAAATAAATATTGTGTCAGAAATAAAACCGGAGCCAAAACGTTCTCCAAAACCTAAGTGCACTATCTAGAACCGACGCATTTACCCTAGTACGATAAGCAAAATAATTGTTTTCCTTTCAATCATATGTTTCATGAAAGCATCAAGATAATTATAATTGGAATTCTACACACATTGTTCTCGGAGAGGCTCCCAAAACTGATATATTCGTCAAAATTTCGCGACCATTTATTTTGCACGTTTGCAATACTTTTTATATACTATGTTAACAGAAGCTTAAAACTCAGTAATGTCATAAATACGTTGTGTTTGGGTTCGTTTTTATTGGAATTATGAGTAGAATTCAACAAATTTAAGATAATGGGAATAAAAATGTTTAATTCATAGCACATTAAGTAACTCTCCAGTAAGTGACTCATGAAATCCATTAGCAGCAGGTCGGCGGGTTGGCAGGAGGGTGCGCGGCGGGCGGCAAGCCATTAGAGCAGGTAAAATCTGTGGAGTTTGATGGTTCCCAAAATTTTTAATCCCTCGCCGGACTTTTTTAACATCAGGAACTGTTGAGTTAAAGAACTCCGTAACACAATACTACCTCTTTTTTTAAATTGTAGTACATGTAAATGGGAATTGTAGCGTGCTATTGAAGCTTATCTACATGGGGAGATAAGAGGTAGTAGTTGGGTGGTAGCGTATTGTTAGAAGTGGACCGGTTAGCTGGGTTTACCAACAACTTGGCCCACGTGGAGGGGTTAGTAAGAGTAGTTTGTAATAATTGATTCTAGGAGGTGGTGGGTAAAGGAAGGACTGTTCTGTTCGCTTTTCAGAAGTCACAGCTATAGGAACTGGGACATTAATGTGAAAACCTACAAATTTTTGTGGCGAATGGGATGACTTGGTGATGACCAACAACGCTACCACCTGAGGGATCAACCCCTTTTGAATGTTGTAAGCTTCGCTTCACACTGCATGTTTTCACATATTTCAATATTTTACACACTTTTATTAATACTTTATATTTGTTTATGTGTATCATTAGTTTCGAATTATTTATTACACTTATTATTGGAATGCATGCTATATACAGGTTCTCTAGGTTTTCGTCTGCGGATTGCGATCTATTCTAACAATTAATCTCTAATTTAGACTTATTTTTAATAGTTATGTTTTTTTTTTCGAATTATCTACAGCTAACTATATTTATTGTTATCTTAGGAGTGAGATGTTAAATCCGCCTCTGTGTAAGGGTCCTAGATCGGAATTGATGCGATGGTCCCTTGCTTCCGAAGAGTAAATTCGTTTATTGTCCTCCACGTGGCTACCCGCAGTTTGCAACTGCTTTTTCTACTATACACTTATTATCATCGTGTTCACTAATGTTCGTTATTAAGTTGATTGCGTATTTATAACGCTCATGAAAACATTCCTTTCAACATGATTCCGCGGACTTTCCTTTAGTACTGCGCTTTGTTTGTTCACCTGCCTTCGCGTGCAGTTGAATGAGGTCACAAGGTACGCCCAGCGACTGCTGAGCAACATTTCGCCGTGTTCCTTCACTGGGTTGCAAAAGGGCGCTAAAGGTTAAGGCGTGAGAATTTACCCTAATGATATCCCACCCCCTTTCGTTTTTTCCTTTCTCTGGGTTATTGACCGGAAGATTAGTACGCGTTTTGTTTCGTGGGTCAGCAAACTCTTCGTGTAAAATGAAATGAGAATGTCAAACTAATTTGGGGACGGAAACAATTTGCCGGAAAATGTTGCGAAGATGATAAACTCAGTCTTTAAGCGAGTCTTTGATAACTTAAGAATAAAACTTTTTTTTTTTTATTCTCTCAATCTTTTAATTATGTCTAGAATGGAGATGTGCCTATATTTCGTCTTATTATAATAAATTTATTGTCAAAAACAGTACAAACTGCGTATGACCACGTGGAGGACAATAAACTAATTTACTCTCCGGAAGCAAGCAAGGGACCATCCCATTAATTCCGATCAAGGGCCCTAAGGCAGAGGCGGATTCAAAAATTTCAGCAAAAATTCCTAGATAAGACAAAAAGTTAGCTGCGAGTTATAATACATATATAATGTCAATATGTTTGTAATTTTACGCAAATATGTTTGTAAATTTACATGTACAAGTTATTATCGAACTATAGATTATTCTGAGTATAGTGTTTAAAAATCATAAGAGTTGAAAAAACACTAAATTCACGATTTATTGTTACAATAAACACGCCCCTAGACAAAGCCTAGAGAACCTGTATAAGAAATCCGCCTCTACCCGAAGGAAAAACGGAGAAAAACCCGGGCCAGGATGGGGCTACAGAATTAATGTACACAACCGTGCCAAAGTTGAGTACACATAAAACTAAATTAATATGAGCCATACGGCAACACAATCATGCAAGAAAATAGTTTTTGAAATTGTTATAAGTTATTTAAAAAGTACTACAGCAATGGCATGATAAAAGTATAAGACGGATTTAACTTTTATTAAAATCAATAAATTCTTTTACTGTGTAGAAGCACTGATGCAGGAGGTAGTTCCTAACCGCGGATTTGAAGATATTCAATTTCATAATGTCTTTTATATTTTTGGGCAGGGAATTATATAGAACGATTCCCGAATGATAAGGTCCTTTTTGGCAAAGAGTGGTTGACACTCTAGGGCGATGAATATTATTACTATTGCGAGTATTGTGTTCGTGAACGAGACTGTTTCGTATAAAGAAAGGGTGGCACTTCAGTAATTCGGTCTTAACAAACACGACCGTTTCAAAAATATAAATGCAGGGAAGTGTTAAGATATTTAATTCCTTGAATAAAGGTTTACAACAACCTTTATTTATAACAACCTTAGTGAAAATGGTGAGATGTTATTAATCTTGGATTCCTGTCTAATCTCGACTGTAAGCTCTTGTCCCTTGACTAAAGTACTAGCATTCCTCTACATGTAATAAATAACTCCGTGGAATATGTCCTTTATTTTGTTTTTTTACTGTCGAACGTTCTTTATCGTTGCTGAAAATATTGTATAGGGAATTTCGTTTTAAAAATCATAAATTAATTTCTGAGTTTCATCAAAATCGATTGTTATGAAAGTAAGCTCTAAAATATTCTATCGTGTGCACATAAGCATCTTTCTGCCGTTTATAGAAACGCTGTTGCACATTTTCGTGAGTTTTATACATTTGCGGAGGTTTTCTCGATTGAACGAAAATAAAATGAACGATTTGAGCTTTGGGCAGCGGCGTATTGCGAGGTTTCATATTGTAAAAAAGTCTTGTGAGAACGTACTTTTTTTACTTTGTTACAGTACATATTTAAATAACTGTACGCTAAATCGGATAATAATTTAAGTAACTTTGTTTTAAAGATTTAAAAACTTGTTTTCTATTGTTGAATTATAATGATAATAACATAATAGAAAAAATTAAAAGAAAAACTTTTATTAATGATGTAGCTGTTCCTTCCACTAACAATTAAAGAAAAAACAGAAACAAGAATGAAAAACATCAGGCGCTTAAGAGAAATTCAAAAAATCTGGAAATAAAATGAAGTGGAAGTTATTCTCATCTTAATTTCAGATACTGGAGTCATTTGCAAAACACTAAAAGGACATTTTGCAAGATAGTCATTAACTAGAAATGTACTGTCGGAAATGCAGAAATCTGTTGTATTACAAACTTGCCACCTAACAAAGAAATGTATTAGTCTCAACTAACACTAAATTTTACTTCACGTGGACAAGCCCTCCTCAACTACATGTTTGAACGGAGAAAATACAATTGAACAACAAAAGAAAAATAAATAATAATAAAGCCGACAGGAATTGTCTAATTATTGATGTTGCTGTGCCAGATGATGCGAACATCTCCATCTAAGAATTTGAGAAAAGGAGCAAATATAAAGATTTGGAAACAAAGGTAGCTCGTAGGTGGAGTACTAAGACGCAAATCATCCACATTGTTATTGGCGCTTTGGGAACGATGAAGTCAGGATACAAAAGTAACTACAATCTGCTTCCTGCACATGAGTCCGCTCCAAATTTAAAAAAATCCCTTTTAGGAACAGCCTACACAGAAATGTTATCTCCAGTAGCTGTGATTGGGAATAAAAAGTGGGGGGTGGGGGGCAAAACAAATATTTACAATTTTCATTAACATGACATATTCTGCATATTTCCAATATGTATGATTTATATAATGAAATAAATCAAGGGAAAGACAATTGGTGATTATTACATCAAGGATTGTGTAATTTTGTTTTATAATTCCCAGTTTTAGACGGTTAAAATGAAATTTGTATCTTTCCTTTAAAAAGTGAGGGAGCAGCTTCCCCCTCACACACCCCCACCCTAATCGCCGCCGCTGGTTCTCTCCTCATGAAACAATTCCTAAGAGCTCAGATCGAGCTCCGGATGACATTACTACCAGCATTGCAGCAGACAACGATCGACCGAACCCATTCGCTTTGGGGTGGATGAAGTTTCCTTGCAATTCTGAGGACGTGAGTTGATAATAACACTAAGTTGACAATAATAATAATAATAATAATTGTTATTATATTATAAAGTTATGTATGACACAATATTCAGTGAGGCATTCTTAGATCTCCTCTCCATCGTCTCACAAACGTTACCTCTAAATCCTCCTAAAACTTAATTCAAACTTACTGTGAAATAATATTTTCGTAGTATACTGAGCTAAATAAGCTTCTAAATACAAACCAATAGCGATTTTTCTGTGATAACGTGAACGATTTTCCTCCTTTACAGCACTATGGTTTCGAACAGCGGCGGTTCAAAGATCGCGTGTTCGATTCTCAGCTCCGGGCGAAGTAGAACAGGTTTTCAAATGGGATTTCCCTAACTAGAGTACACATTTCACCATCCGGATCCTCCTGTAGCCAGACATCTCATGGATTGCGAACATGATTCTTTCTCCGGAATGAAAATAAGTTGAAGAGTGGGTTCATTACCTGAACTTTTCCTCATTGGAAAATAAGCCATGGCAGTGTGATTGATGAAATAGGTTTGATAAAAATCTTCAGTGTTTCATTTATATTTTCCCACGTATTAATTTTTAAAAAAATTGTTCTATATCATCTTTCTTTGTTTGTTTTTTTAATACCCTAAATATTATCAAACTGATGTTTTTTAATTATTTCGAGAGAACAGTTTTTTCTTATTAATTACCTAAAATAATAGGTCAAAATTGTAATTATAATATTTTCTAAAGTAAAAAGTCACAGAAAATGTTTTATTTCTACTGATCCAAAAATTGTATCATGAAAACACGAATTTTTCAATTTAGTTATTCAATTTTATACTATTTTCTACTACGTTATATTATTGAATGATGCCAATACATTGCTTTTTGAGACGAGATCATTTTTCATGACTAGAGTCAAAATATTAAACGTTACATTTCATATTTAAAGTTCAATTCAGTTAGTTTCGACCACACAGGGCTGATATTTTTCAACCACAAAACCATGTTACACAATTATAATGAATGCCACTGGAATTAATGTTAGTTAAAAATGCCGAATACTCATTTCACATCATTGTACTAATTAATATTAACTAAGCTTGTTAATTAACGTAAACTTTATCTCTAAATTAAACCACAATACATGATATTAATATTCGGATAGTCCGCAATTAATGAACACTAAAAGAATTACGCACCGCTTATTAGCTTGAATTCGTTGTTTATGGAATGAAGTATGAGTTATTACTGTACAAATATTCGAACTCAGAGAAAAAATATCAAATTTCATTCCGAGTGGTTGTGAGATAGCAGGAACGATGGGTGCAATATGTTTGCTGAAGTTTAAAGCTGATATTCCTTCTTCTTACTTCGTGAGTTTGTGATAAAAAGTTCTTCATTTGTTGCAATGTGAATGAACTTTGGTTCTATTTGTAGCCATGAGAACGTATTAAATATTTAATATTGAAGTTTATCTTTAGACAGTCAACATTTTTTTCTTAATGTGTAAAATTTTTCTATTCCCACTGGTTTCGTATGAACTAGAATTTTCACTAAACGCATGTGAAATGTAAAACTTCTTGAATTTATTACAAATTATAAATGTATTGATTTTCGTATATTGTAAAAATATAAGTGGGAAATACAAATCTTTACGAGAGTGTACAGAAAATAAGAATTGGTGCATCTACATGCTCCAAAAGCAAGATAGTTTTTTATATTTCATATTCCCAATTAATGTGTTTATAACTTAATTTTATGCATTAACGCTCCCATAAACCATGAGGGTTGAATTCAAAACGTATTGATAAAGTGGTCTTTTGAGGAACTAAAATCAAAGGCACGGTATATTTTAGGATTAATAAGAATTCCTCAGCATCAATCATTAATAGTGTTATAGGTCTCGATTCAACGTACAAATTATGGTTGGTTCCAAAAATGGTGCTACTATATAAATTACAAGTAAATATTGAATATAGATCATAAATAATAAATATACAAGGATTCAGTACTGAAGTGAAAAATATTCATTTACAAATTAAAAATATACTTAAGATTAATTTTACAATTAGAGGTGAAGACATATTTTTTTATGTTTTTCGTTCGATTTGTTCATTTACATCCAGTAAGCACTCTCGGAATGAAACTCTCTTATCCCGATATGCGATCAAATATATCAATAATTCATAATTCAGAATTGGATTCAGCGATTCCATCGTGCACGCCACCATCGAATCGAGTTACTTGAAATTATCCGGACGTAACAATGTTTCACACGAGAGATGGTTCGATCGCCATCGCGGATTTCGAAGAGGTGGTTTACAATTCGTGTAGCACCTCCACCACTAGAGTTGTACTCGCCAGATTTAAAGATACAATGTATCAAAATATTTCTGCGATTTTATGGATCAAGGCAGCGAATTAAATTAAGTGTAGAAGGAGGGGGACCTTTGAAGTTTGTCTTTTCAAAATGTCATGACATTCAGGGGCATTATAAAATGGATCTCTGAGTTTTATTAATTTATTTCTTATAAACTATGTATTTTGATCTATCATATACGTTTTTATTTATTCTACACACAATGATTTTACTGCCTCCAAATGGCGGGGTAAAAATACATTTTCAACTGAATAAATATGCATGAGTAAAGAATACATTATGATTTAAATAGATCTGCTAATAGAGAATTAAATGTGTGAAAAGTTGTATAAATGAATGATGATATAGACTGTAGCTTTTAAAGATGCCCTGCTGACCGTTAAGTAATGTATTGACTATATAATACTGGATGACATACATAGTCTCTTAAGAAAAAAAAATCGAAATTAAATTACTTTCCGAATCGTTTTGCATCGATGAAATTTATAAACCGGACATTTTGAAGAGATATTTTCATTTTTGTTAGCCGTTTTCGTCCTGCCATGAATATACAGATTAATGGTAGGCCATGTTTACGAACGGAGTCAATCGAGTTCACAGTTCTTATATCTTTCTTCATAAATACCTCTTTGTTACAAATTTCATTGTCGTTACTAATTACAATTATCCAGAAACTAACAAGCAGAGTAATTTAAGTACAAAGAAATTAAGTAATTAGACTTTTGACTAATGTGACTTACATCACTTTGCAGAACCACTTTTAGTATCCGATTCCAATCGAAGCTACGTTCCCCATCTGGAACGAAATTCAAAATGAAATCATCGACTTCATCGTCTCTATTTCCTCCGTTCTGTAGTATTAACGACCTTGGTCTAATCAAGGGTAGATGTCCTTTTCTTATGGTATATACGTTCCTTGAAAATCACGTAAATTGCTTTGATGCAAATTCATTGAACCATTAGCCGAACGTCCGCGAGCGAAGGAACGGAAATTCGATTGATGGAGTTTCACAAAGTAAAGAGGAACTCGTATTACTCAAGCGGAAAAGGAACGTTGGAAAAGAGATCACCAGACGAAGAAGGAAAGCAAAAGAATGAACTCTCGGAATGGATATGAATTAATGGATCGCAAATAATGTCATGATTGTAAAGAAAGTCAATGATAAACTTATAATAAGGATTACCAGATTTTCCATTCATGTTGAAAACTCTTCTCGGGCGGTTAGTGGGAGTTGAGTATAGATATCATTAAATATCAGAATAATACAATTTCTTTATGTATTCCTATTTTACATTCGTTGTTATTTCGTTAAACTCAACTCTAATGCTTCTTTTTCTCTTTTCATGTTTATTTCAGACATATGCTGTCGGGAACTTTTTTGTAGAACTCTTAGAGGCAAACAATATTTATATTCATTGTTGTCATCTATCTCTAACCGTTTAAGCAGCGTAAGCAAATACAACTGTCTTTTTCCTGGATTTCATCAACATTTATTGTCGAAAACAATTTATATCTTTCTTATCACACATTTAAAAAATAAAAGTTAGCCTATGTTCATCCTGGACATCTAAACTATCTGCTTGCCAAATTTCATCACGATCGGTTCCGTGGTTTAGCCGTGATTAGGTAGCAAACAGACAGACATACTTTTGCGTTACGTTTTTATATATTAGTAAGGATAGTTACGTAATAATCTTGATCTTTGATACAGTATGAGAATCGATAGTAGAGAAGTGTGAGTAATAGCACAAAACTCGTTTCCAGTTCTGTTAATTTCCAATATTTTTCAAAAATTGTATTGATGTAATATTTAAAGTAAAATGTTAAGGGTAGTAAACTTTATGTTCACTCATTTAAAACATATGCGAGTATGTTGGTTTTTGTATTTTTAAGTTTTGGAAACATCATTTTATTATTTACTGAATGATTTATTTACATTTTTCTGCACGTTTTCAGTGTATAACTTGTCTCTTCTCGTTACAAGAACCACTGATGGAACTTACGTGATGTATTGAGATTCTGGAGTTCGAAAGTTTGGGAGACCACAAATTTAATGGTATTTCATATGGGTGATGTTTGGTTAATTGGAACACAAATATGAATTTTAACAATTTTCGTGATATATTTGAGATTAAACTATTTCGTAAGGTGCGANTATTTCGTAAGGTTATTAATTACGTAAATAACGCGTGAATTAATAATGTTCATTTCCCAAATTTGAACTAAATAAAAATATTTGTGGAGATCTTTGACGGCTAAAAAAATACCAAACGAAGAAAATGAATGCCCCTCCCATGAGAAACAGTGAGATTCCGTACCAGGTAGAAACCATCGGACTTCTATCTGAAGTGTCGGCCATCAAGGGCGTAGTCAGAATTTTGAGCAGTGTATGTGTGGGAGGGAAGGTCTTGACCTTTTAGGGAGTCGAGTAAAAAAATCAGATCTGTTAACTAAACATGGCACAAACCCCCAACAGTTTGTGGAGTTCGTGAAGCTAGCCAGATATTTCTCAACCGGTGTGGACTGCTACATATTGTTTTCTATTAGACAATAGACAGGTTTTGCTTAACGTACATGCTTCCTAGCGTATATGTTTCGTTGATGATGCTAACCGCGTAACGTACATGGAAAGATCTAGTGTAGTCGATGCATTTTGTGTACAGCGTACCTTCGACTCAAATTATACTAAAAATTGTAAACGCAAACAAAGTACTAGTATGCAAGCGTACACAAGTAAATTGTACTGTGAGTACACCAGCACGTGTTGATACGGCACACGAAGCCAACAAATCTCTCGCATACCCTCTTAGATATCAACATAACCTCAAATTCAAATTCAAATTCAAATTCTGCCATGACCTCGTCACTAGCGTTCCACTAACATTATACGCTAACAGAGGCGTTGTAATGTACTACGCTTGGAGCGTTAGTGTACCACTAACTTGTGAGCATGAGCAGAAGGAACTGACATGTGGGTAGCGTATACGTTAGCTCGCAGGTACGCCGTGCAAAAACTCCCTGTTAAGAAGTAACATAAAGTACGTTAGATTCGCATGTGAACTGAAGATATTTTCAATGGCGTTTATTCTTTTATTTTGTTTATCTTGTTTTAGAATATCTAGGGGAGGGGGGCAAATGCCCCACCCAGTCCTCCCCTCCTTAGCGACGCCCATGTTAACCCTTGTTTTGAGAGAGGATCAAGGTGAGAGTATGTTGGACGCAGTTGAAGGACGACGCAGCATCGCTGTCTGTTTCTGCCACGACGCCCTCCGTTCCCCGCTTCCTCTACAATCTTTCTCTGCTCCACGCCCGTGTCCTTCGCTTTTCCGAGAGACCTCCTACGTCAGAATCAGGTGCAGCGACGCTGGCGCGGCGGAGGCGGTGCCCTGCCACGTCACCTCTCTCTTGGAAGCTGGAGATTGCTCGCTCAGAACGAGTTCCACAACTTTCATGAACTCCATATCGTGAACAGTGGGTCTCGTGTACTCTGCTAGAAGAGGTAAAAGTGGAAACAACTGTATTCTGTAAAATATACGAAGGTGGCTGATCACCCCTCACTCTGTCACCACTTCTCCATTCTGAGAAGTCTTGATACGAAGATGCTTCCTGACACGTCATCTTTCACTCACACCAATATCCTTACATCGGAACATCCTTACTCTTGACGACCGGAATGCTACGGCTTGACGACTCGCCTACCAGATAATTCGTATTGCAATTTTTACCGCGCAAGTAAAATACAAAATATTAGTTTAATTTTCGATTCTGTACAAAATTCTGAGAAAATGATACCAAACAACAACCATTTTCTAGAAATCCCTATCCATATGCACGGAGTTTATTCCACAGGTGTTTGCCTACATTAACATAGAATGCTTGAAAATGATTTTTTTGTCCCGTATCCTTTTTTGTATCCAGATTGGATTAGTAGGTAAATCATTTCAGCCACCAAGGGTAAGGATGTTGGTGTGAGTGATGGGTGATGTGTCAGGGTGAATCTTTTGGGTCAAGACGTCTCGGAACGAACCAGTGGTGACTGAGCGAGGGAGTTAGCCAGCCACCTTCCGATGTTTTACAAACTATAGAATTTTTTTTTGTCGTTTCTCGTATTTTAGACACATCATTCTCGTTTGCTGAAAACTTCGACTTTAGAATTATTGCTGTTAAGATAACGCATCACTTGTTAAGAATGAATTCTCTCCCGTCAGTCAATTCGTCCATAAAGCACGTAACGCAAATATGTAGTTTTTTCAAATCCCTCCCCTTCGTAACGCTCCTGTAACGATTCCTCTTACTCCTCCCACACAACGCCACCCCCACCATACCCCACCGCCACTTTAAGAATAATTTTGTTGTTTTTGGAAAATAAGGGGACATATTTTCCAACACTAACTTATTTTTCGTTTGCCATCGCTCTTTGCCCCCGCTGAGCGGTTGAGTACACGGATTACGATGACAAAATTGAAGGTTAAAATGTACAAGACACTCCCTAAAACTCTGAACGTTATGTAACACCAAGGCTAATGCTTACTTCCGAAAGATAAATGCCCCATAGCTTAAAATATAAAGCCTACACAAGAATATTTCCATGTATTGAGGACTGACAATTCAAATCGTCCTCGCCGACAGAATTTAGAGGGTCTGGAGCAGATTTTCTTCGTCTTTCTCAATCCTTCTCAAAGCTCCTCCATCCATTCGACCTAAATGTTAAGTTCGGTAAATCAGTACGTCAAAATAATGGAGCGAAAATATTTCCGTATGTTTGTAGCTCGAAAAATACACATTAAAATACTTCATGAATAAATGAACAGAGAATATTTAAATAATACACAGTTTTTTTGTACAAACAAATGAGCTTTTTCTTCAGTTACTCTAATTTAATTACCACTGACAATATATCCCTAATGACCCCATTTCTGGGGGCTCGGGAAAACCGCCCCTTCTACCCCCCACCACCGCCCCCAGTAGCAGCATTGATCTAAAATATCTGAAAGTCTTACAACGTTTTCGAAAAAGTTTTCAGAATTATATTTCATCCACAAGAACCGAAAACAAGGCATTTTCAGAGAGTTAAAAATGTACTTAATTGTTTTTTATTAAGTCTGTTGTGAAGGGGTCCGCACTAAATTTCATTCAACCAGCGAACAAGGAATGTGGTTACTAACAAGACACGTTCCACCTTCCGACTTGACATTAACGTTCTTCGTGTAAATCAGTCCTGTTTATTTCTTCTGAGATAGTTGAAGCCAGAAAGTGTCCAGAGATAACTCCAAAATCATTTGGTTAATGTCTAGGGTTCCCTAACATTCTGAATTTTCTACTCGTAAATTCACACATATTTTCACGGTATGTTTCAAGAGATCTTAGAAGAACGATGATGGGATGTTATCTCAATTATGTTGAACATTTTTTTCTTTGGTGGGGCTTTAGGGTTCGTCAATGTTTTGCGGAAGGGTTAAGCTTAGTAAAATTATAAAATTTACGACCTTTATAGAAAAATTGCTATATTTAACTACATTACGTTTCGTCTGCAATAAAACGTAGTTATTTGTGTATTATAGGTTGTTAAATTTTATAATTGTTTAATGATAATGGACGTGAGTATCTCTGCTTTTTAAGAATGAAAGCGTCTTTTGGTTTTTCAAACTTTTGATTCTTTGTTTTAATGTTACATTTTGTCTTTTTTGGACAAGATTTGTATTCCTTAATCAAAATTTGTAGCGATTGGAATTATATTGAAATCATGCATCATCAAGTTGATAATAGTTAACTCTGGCTAATTTCATCTTTTTACTGACACATCTCTTATTTACTTGGAATTTTGGGTACCACAATGTTTATTATATTATATACGTCGTACGAAATGTATGAACGATAGTCTTGCACTACTTTTCATTTTCTGTGACTGGTACGACGCTCAACTTCCGTCGTCCTAACTTTAGAGGACGCAGACTTGCCATTGTCGACGTAAACCTGCCAGTGCCAACTGTACAAAGTGTCATGTCGGGAGGTCATGGCATTCTCCAGGAACGAAGTGATCTCTTAAATTAATTTATTGGGCTGTAAAGTTCGCTGAGGACTGACCATTTTTCAGGGAAAAAACTATTCACTCATAACTGGCAATGCAATTGTAACTTCATGAATCCAACAACGAGACTTGCTGAACAAAGAAAACATGTCTTTTTGTCACATAAGGAAACTGAAATACTATTGGTAGGGACTATTGATGAAACCAGAAAAGCCAATTTGTTGATATGCGAGTAATCTTGAACAACTGTGTAAATAATAAACATATTTAATCAGTAGCGTCACCCGGGAGGACAGCTTAGTGTTTTACCACTACTGAAATTCACTTTGTACTTTAAACAAATAAAATGAGTAATACTTAGCTGATATGTAAGTTATAATTCTTCTAAAATACGAGAAACCAGCTTTGTAATGGTAATCGATTGAGAAAGACGAAGAAAAACATATTTTGATTAAATTTACCTTTAAATAAATAAATAAATAAATTTTCTTGTCAAAAAAGCACTTGCAAACTCGTATGACCACATAGTGGGGCAATGAACTAAGTTACTCTCCTGAAACGAGCAACGAACGATGCCATCAATTCCTATCAAGGACCCAAAAGAAGTGGCTGGTTTAATGTTTCTAAAACTATTTATTTAACAAATAAATTATGTCATCTACTTTTTATTTCCTAAGTTATTAAATGTAGTAGAAATTCGATATTAGTAATAATAAATGTATTAATTACATTCCCGTCTATATTTACAGACCCGGGCTAGGATGGGGCTAGAGAGATAATTCACAGAAACGTACCAAGTTGCATGAAGATAGAAATAAACATTATTAATGATGAGTTTGGAAAGAAATTGGAATATCGTAATGTTAAGATGACTATAGCAATGGCGTGATGAAGTATAAAAAGAATTAACATCCCTTTACAATAACTAGAAGCATTTAAAAACATTTATTGGTAAATTGATATTCATTTTAACTATAAAAAAACCAATAATTAAAAAAAAGACATATCTAACACTTTTAGAAATAAGATGTTGTGATTTGAGTGAGTACACTATTAACTACACAGCTCGCAGCGAGAGAAAAGTAATGAGGGACAGTGGCGGCGATTAGAGGGGGGCGTGGGTGGGGCAGCCGCCCTCTCATTTTTTTAAGGAAATATACAAATTTCAGTTTAACCGCCCAAAACTGGGAATTATAAAAAAATTACACCATCCTTGATTTGGCAATAACCAAATATCTTTCTTTTGATTTATGTCATTATTTAAGTCATACGTTGTGGAAATATACAGAAAATGTCATATTAATGAAAATTGTTAATATTTGTTTTGCCCTCCCCCCCCCTTTTGGATTTCTAATCGCCGCTACTAAAGACCACGTGAAAGTGGAGGAGCCAATGTCAGTATTGCCAGATTGCCGACTCTTCCTCTCGCTGTTGATACGTGGGTGTTTTACAGCTCGTGTCAGCAGAATCCTAGGGAGTTTACATTTGGCTGCTACCGCCTACATCAGCCGGTAATAATTGATATGCCAACTGTGACGGAGAGAGGGCTAGATTTGTAACCTTTGGTTGCAAGGAGACTGCTTGAAGTTCTCTTCTCCACCGGATATAGCAGTCATGTGTGGGTGCCGTTTAGAATGGATGGAGCTACGCTAGACCAGCAGACATGTGACAACACCGGGCTTGTGCTCCATTGCATTTGTAACATCTCTTTCCTTTGCTTTGGTTGCGAGGACTACAGTACTGTTTCAATTTTAGCCTGAAAATACCGGAAATATGACGTGGTTTCTTGAAAATCGATCGTGTTCCAAGTGCTGCTTCTTTGAGCTTCATGTGTAGCGTCGCGAGGAGAGCGTGGGTTGATCTGTAAACCGCTTTCGTCGGAGCACCGTCGTCCTGTCGCCGTTAGGATGAATAATCCCACACGCGCACCTGTGTCGAGTAGTAGCTGCTCAAGGAACTGTTTCGTCGTTGTCGGACACACACTGCGCTGTACTATCAGATACTATAAGACCTTCATGTTACAATTGAAGCATGGAAATACGTTCTCTACTGTAGCGTAACTTGGCAGATCGCGGCCCCAGTGTACGATGACAATCAGGGTCCCCGCTGCTAGTGATAAGTAAACGGCTAAATAAAACCCAGCCTTCCATAAATTTCATATTTTTGATAATATTGATTTGTAACCAAATACAAGACAACTTGATACTGTGCTTTACAAACATTATTTCCACTCGCAAATTCATTTCAGGGACGTTGTCAGGACTCAAGTTCAGGGACGTTGTCAGGATATTGCTAAAGGGGTAACGTGTGAGGTGTAAATAATAATTTATAACAAATGTAAATAAATAAATTTATTTTCAACCACGTTGAGAACAAACTAATCTACTCTCCGGAAGCAAGGAAGGGACCATTCCATCAATTCCGATCAAGGGCCCTAAGGCAGAGGCGGTCCTTACATTTCAGCTCACTCCTAAGCTAGGAATAAAAATAGTTCGGAATATGTTATAATATTAATAGAATACCAACAAATTTGAATTTAATAAAATACAAAAAGGTTATTTCAGAAGTGCATAATTATCAAACTATTCATTATTAGGAAAATATTGTTTATAAATCGTAAGAATTAAAATAACATTAAATTCTATATAAATTATTTCAATAGACGCCGCCCCTAGACAAGAGCCTAGAGAGCCTGTATAAAAAATCCGCCTCTACCCGAAGGAAAACCGGAGAAAAACCCAGACCAGGGTAGGGCTACAGAATTAATGTACACATCCGCTTCATATTTAATTATTCTAAACATTTATATTAATATAAGCTCTGCAACAACTCAATCATTAATACACACATTAGATCAACAATCCTTTATATAACATTATTCCCGATAACGTTTTTATTTTCCGGTATATTTTTCAAGTGATTAGGGGGAGGTACGGGCCCCCTGGACCACCGCTTTGGCTACGTCCTTGCTGTAGCCAAATCAGAAGTAGATGACTTAAAAATAAAGCTAAACTACTGTTTGCTTTGACCCATTTGAGGTCCTAGGTAGATTTTAATACTATAATCATTTTCAATCTAGTAAATAAATGAACTGTTTATCTGTGTTAATTGATTATTTCAATTGACATTACTATGAGTAAGTTTCAGAATATTTTGCTACAGATTAAGAAATCCAATATATGTTCGTCTGAACATGGTATTCGATCGGAAAATGAACCTGCAATATTAAACATGAAGTCGTCTCTTTGAATAAGGTTCATTTCAGTCTGAATGGGGTTGTAGTTCATATAAATAAGATAAAATCTTCACGTAAATGTGTCACAATCACTGAGGTGTTTCTGAGAATAAAGATGTCATTTTGCCCCCACCCCATCCCCAATATCACAAGACACAAGTGCTTTGCACGGTGATTAGTTACGCCGAAGATTCACTTTTAAATAAATAATTTAAGACTTACGACCTAAATAAATAAGTAAATAAATAAATACGACCGCGAAACATTTATTATGTACTTTGAAGAAAACCATAATAAGGTCGAAAGTCTTAATCATTTATTTTGATTATATATTGGACGTTAATTAAGTAGTAGAATTTGGTTCTCTCTTTAACTGGAGGATTTGGTGGCGATGATAGTATTTTTCTTTCGTGGGATGGGGGAATGGGCCTTAATATAAAGGAAGGGGATCTCAATGATTTGTTTTGTTTAAGCTGACCGTTGATGATACCAACATTTTAAAAAATTGTTATAATCCATAGTATTGAATCTTCTTGTATGTCAGTCCTTTAAAATAATTATCGGTGACAAAAATATTTTATTAGTTAAAGAGATAATGTCTTTATCTCTTACTGAAGAGTTAACTTCTTCCACCGCACCCACCTAGCGACGTAACCAGGGTTGAAAGGTCTGAGGTTTGAGTGAAATAATCTCTTACAAAGACTGAATTATTTGTAATATAAAATTTAATACTATTTAATATATTAATGTAAAACTGTGTTAATTGTTTCTTATGTCTTTTTTGTATTTCCCACGATTAGTAATTATTGAAAAAAATCAATTTCTACTATACTTAACTGCACTAGGAAAGAAGGATTCATTTTTGATGGAAAATTTGTGGATTTAGATTGGGCGCGTTGAAAAACACAGAAAAGTCACGTTCCACTCCTGATGGTCTTCTCGTGTTCCAGGACGTAGATAGTTGAGAGGTTTTAAGTGATAGTCAACCTCTCTCTCTCTATTTGAAATACCTTGTACTTGAGGCAGAATTGAGGGGGAGAAGCAAAATAATGTTTTCTAGATTTTAGAATTGTTTGGTATTATCATACCAAATTATTAACGTATTAGATAATAAACAATTTGCCAAATTTTATAAAAAGTGCACGTGTTATTTATTTCATTTTGTATCTACTACACGTAATCGAAATTCCAAAGAACTAACGATATAATTTTCTTTGAAGGCGCTGCAACATAGCTGCATATCTCTCGCAACAGGCGCCATATTTTCCTCTCGCTATAAATTTAACCGCCCTGATTTAACCTCACTGTAAAGAAATATTTTTAAAATTATTTTTGCATTTGTTTATTTCATACCTAAAGCATAATAAAAGTTGTAGTTATGCTAAGATGGATTTTAAGCTTTGTGTAGTGTACATCTTGGCCAAGGCGTGAATCTCAATCAATGCATAGTAAATTGGTACAGAGAAATATGTGTTGTGGTGTTTTCAATTCCAAAATTTACTGAGATTACAAATGCCTTTTTCTATCAAAGAACTGTGGCTTACATACGACTTAGTGAGGGCGTGTTCTTCTATAAAATGGTGGAAGACCGGTAAATGTGTTGACGTCGATTGATATCTGGTCTTCCATGCTAATTTTATATTCATGAAGGATGATAAGCCGCTAATTCCTTCCCGTCAGCTCGTATCAACTCGAATTAGCATGAAGTGCTTTTTGTGTGTGATCTGGATGTTATCAGAAATCAGGATTATGCATAACACCAATGAAATTACGTAGACACTTGAAATTCACCATATGGGCAGGGTTCAAGTTTTATTTTTTTTCTCTGTTCATGGAATATAACTAATATAAAAACGGCCAATTTTAATAAAATAGGGATATAGTAATCCCAAGAAATATATTCTCATAAAACTGACCTAGTCCAAGTGATTAATGGTAAAAAATTCAGTGAGATATACAATAGTGTTGCTGCTTTGAATTACTACGTAAACGCGTAGTAATACTACGTACGAATTACTACGTAAAAGCGACGCAGAGCGTCCAATTTTAAAGATGACCTTGAAAAATATGAAATGAAGTATCGTCCAGTATGAAGTACAACGAGCTGTATAGTTTTAGTTTTGAACATGTCGTATAACCTATGTTCAATTTCAGAATCCTTTAACCTCTGTACTTTAAGAGTACTTTACGAGTTGGTGAGTCAGGCGAGCACGAATTTACCAAAAAATTGGTTCCGGATGATTCTAGAAAAAATTTGGTCAGGAACCTGTAAATAATGGGTTTTATGGAGGTCTCGCGATGGTGCCAATTGCAGTTGTCAACCGGTTTTCAGCGTAAATTTGCCCTGGAGGACAGAACCGTGCAAAATGTTTCCGGTAAAGCAGCACAGGTCTGTCACCTCGGAATTGACACATCTCTAGTTACCGGCGCTTTTTGTAAAGTGGGGTTTGACGAAATAAAAAGTATATGAAAAATTGTGTGGTTGGTGATCGTCCAGACTGAACTTAATGTAATATTAACAATTTAAAAAAATATATGTTTGTGAGGTTGAAACGTTTTGGAAAGAAAGGCTGAAACAAAAGTCTACATTAAAGTTGGTTATAAATATTTTCAGAATAATAGTAGACATTAGTATTAAAATAAATATTAATATTGCCGGTTGAAGTCCAAAATGCGTGAAACATGAGAAAACAAAATTAAAGTAATCCTATACATTATAATAAAGTGATACGTATATTGAATATTGATATTCCACTTTATTAAACATCTGCGAATTGTGAACGATGGAATGGAATCAATGAAGGGCAACTTTCGTTCATCGTTATTCCGGTTCACTTCCACTGATTTGGACAACCCTAATGTGGCTTCGTTCGCGCTTCGCTGCGTCGCCGGCTTCCTGACCCCACAGAGATAACGCGCTGCGCTGCACTTGGCTTTTACCTGTGCGAAGTGACTTTCGGTGACTTTCATGGATGTAATCAGACTTCAATGCAAATTCATTTTGTGTTCGCTTTGCTGGTAGGAATAACAATTGACGTGCTTTCATGGATAAATGTTAATATAAAATTATTTTGCTGAGATATTTTAGTTTATGAAGTAGTTTTGTTGATGTTTGTTTGTACGTTCAAATATTAGTTGCAAACATTTGCTGGCGGAAATGTTGTACACGTTAATACGAAACTCTACGTCGAGTAGTGACGTACATTGGCGGAGGGAATATGGAGATTATTCCCTCACAAAGGATGAGTTTTTTTACCGATTAAATGTTCTCGTTTATATCAAATAAAAACGTGTATAAATAGCTATACCATCTAAATAATAATAAAAGTTGATAATTGACTCCAAGCTAGAATTTATGCTATTGTATTTCCCCATTTTGTGATCCATGCCCCTCCCCAAAAAGAAAATCTTATTTACCCCACATACGCAATTGTATGTTTGACTACACCCTACCATCGCGGTATGGTTGAAAATACATGTTTTAAGAAAATATTGAAATTTGAGTTAAAAGTACCATTATGTCTGACCAAAGTGCCGTCCCTTTAAGTACCTCTTTCGAGTGGACACAAAGTACGCCTTACAAATTTACCTCCCGTGTAATGTTAAAAATTCGTAACGCGACCTTGAGAGTAGGGGGAAAACCCACGATTTCCGAGTACTTCCTTATCTCCACTACAGAACGGAACGAACGCAAATTTCCGTATTTTATGTTCAAAAAGAATTTCTCGTATGAGGGAGCGCGGTGCAGTACTTGGTGTTCCCCAAATCGACACCAGAGGCCGTGAGACGACGACGATGTGTGGAAAGCGTAGTTTCTCGCACGCCTCCTCGGCGCTATCTATGCGCGATGAGTAGAAACACGTCCATAGCGGACAGAGCGTAATTATACAAGCGGCGATATGCAAAGAAATTCAAGTCGCGTTATACGAATTATTGGCGGGAATAGCACGATGCAAGTGACTCATGTCATAATAAGTGCTTCAAAGCATTTCGGGGGATGTATTGTCTTGGCTCATAACTAATTATCTCTTCAAATATAGCAGAAAAAATTGAACGCCAGCCTTTTACAATTAAATGAGTGACCTTTCATCGCATCAAAAAATGAATGATTTAATAATTTTTATGTTATAGCTTATTAAATTTCATTTAACAATACTCTCGCATTCTGAACGTTCGATTTAATATTTAGTGGGTAACACAAGGTTGGTCTATGGGACACTCCCCCTCGCCCACACCAAAATGAAATATTCATCTTGCAATAGCAAAAATGTCACATGAATAAAAAAGTGCTTTGAAATAAATAAATATTTTGAAAACTGGAATGGATATGAAGGGAAGTAAGGAAAAGTCCAGTTTCACTAAGATATGAAGTGCACCGTTGGGTGACTTATACGGGTCGAATATCATATGAATAGTTGGATGATTACTTTTGTGTGTGTNNNGGGGGGGGGGAGGGTGCTTAGACCCCTCTCCGAAAATTTTCTCCTGAAATTGATGAGTCTCGCATATTTTTCTGCGACCCAATGCAAATAGTTCTTCATACAATATCTTCGTAGATTTTTTATGACAAAAAACTAATTTTCCACTCCATTAATTTTTGAATCGAGATTCTATCCCAAAAGCTCCTTCCTCTAAATCGGCCACTGGTTAGAGGCATAGAATCGAGGAAGGTAAAGGGAGCTTGACTAGCGGTCCTCTCCTTCTACCTTAAATCTGAAAAATTCAAACTCGACCGGTTCGGTTCCACGGTCAAGCCACTTCTTCCCCCGGACGAGCTACTTCTTATTTTGATTCAGTGAATGAAGGGTGCGGAAGGCTTGCTTTTTACAAAGCGATGCTTGAGGTTTGGTCACTTGTTAAGGCAAACTCATGGAAAAATAGGGTTCGATTGCTTCGTAAATTGCCAAAACTATGCTTCGTAACCTCAGATCTTTTAAAGCCAATCCTAAAACATATATACCCTTGTTTAATATAATAGTCAATATATTTTTTGAGTACTTTGTCCTTTCTTCCGTGAAGTACACATTCGTACCCATTTTTAGTATGAAGGACTGGGACTTTCTTTATTAGATATTAATACACAATAGTAACTTGTTGGTTTTGTATAAATTGATTAAATATAACACATTAATATTCTTTTCGTTAAGACATGTGTTGAAATTTTTCGTGAAGGCACATTCTAATTGTAATCGATTACAAAAACTATTGAGGAATTTGTCTGATGTTGACAGATTGATGTTCATTATAAGCAGTGAAAGATTTTGTCATTTTGTCCTTATTTATTGATGCTTTTAGCTTTTAGCTACCGCTTGCCAAAGGTCCCAGCACTGAAGATGGCCGCCATGCGACCGAAAAGACCTTTTGCATTAATAAATAAGGACAGAATGACAAAATATTTTACTACTTATAAAAAACTATTAAAAATTCAGTGACGACAAATATTTGCAATCTTTTTATATTTACGTATCATTCAAATATTTAAGATATATAATAATATGAAAATAACTATGATTGAATTTTTCATTGTATCTCATGGGACATGAGATTGTTGAAGCTAATTTTTTGTCTTAGAAGGCAGTCTTAACATTCATTTCAATAATAAAAGAAGCACACACTCTAATAGAATCTCGGAAGAATAATGAAAATTCAACCATTCCAACGAATTAGATAATAAACGAATGTTTTAAGGCCTACAGAGGACCTAACAAATGAAGTAAGACTTAAAAGAACTGAAGACTGTAATTTTTAAAGCGTTATCACAACGTTTTTTAAAGAGACCATAGATAAGAAAAGAAAGCTAAACTGAGTTAGCAATGCTTTGGATGAGTATGTGGCAATTTATCATTTTGATTAGTTGCGCAATCAGGATACAGACTGTATCCTCCACCTTCCTTGCACGATATTCTACCTCAAATATATTAAGACAATAAACTGTCGCAAGATGAAGATCATAGAACAGATAATTATATTATACGCCAATATGTACCTCACTATGTCATCTAATCAATCACGTCGGAGAGCGCGAAAGAAATTGTAATTAACGTAAAAAATTATTGATAATCACAAATTTAGTGAGTACATTGTTAAAATATAGTGTTAAGAATATATAATATTTTTATAGAAATGGGATGTAAGGTTCCTAATTTTTAGGCACTAGACATTTCTTTACTAAAAGGAAACGGGATATTAAGTGCCTAAAAATGCACAATATCCTGAGTTACCCAGTTGGGTGACAATGATTTCTTCTTCATTTGTACGCCAAAATAGGTTGGAGACCTTCGTTTTAAGACTCATTTTTGTTTATCTATTCTTGTCCTTTGCCGATAAACACAGATTCTACTTGTTGCTACACATTTGGTCTGTTGAAATTATTTCTCCAGTGCGATCAGTTATTGATGTATCATCGAAGGCACTAAAATAATTCTCAGTAACACTTATGGAGATTTTTATGCAATTTTGTGTCATTTTTTTCAATGTTTTCCAGGATTCTCTATTACATTATAGCATACTATACATAATGGAGTAAAGGACTTCCTGTATATCAAAAGTAATTTTGTTGTGTAATTCATCCACGTGTGCGTGATTTCATTATGTGGTCCTAATTGTTGTGCTGAGGTTAATTTGCTATCGAAAAATCCTCTTTAGTTCTGGTAATGTTATAATAGTTTTTAACAAACAAATTTTCCCAAAAATTCTGACTACACTTTGAATGTCCTTTGAAAATTGGGTTTCTGTTTCTAAATTGATTGAACCCTACGGCGCCGGATTCCGAATATTTTGGTTGTGCTGCTCAATTATATAAGACGTGGGATATTTTATGTTTTTACTCATATCTACGTGCGTATTTTAATAATTGAGAGTAAATTCGCTGTGTCAACCTCACGTGAGATTTTGCAATTAAATTGTATTTATTCTAGGGGGATAGCTTAACGGTACTCCATAATAGTAAATCACACAAATTGTGCAATCTCATGGGCGAGACATTCCAACCATTATTTCAGTAGGGAAATATTGAGGGATGAGGACATCTTGTCACACGAATAAAAATGATAGTAATTGACAAAAACGTGTTTACTGGTAAACTGTGATATATACAACGTTAAGTAAAGAATCACGTAGGTCCAGTGAAGAGTATGAAGAATCATAGCTCATCCCACTAATTATTCAACAAATTTGTATTGGATTAAGTTAGAAATAAACATCAAAAATATTTCACAAATATATCGTTGAAAAATGCAAAAGTAAATTAACAGTAGGTAGTTTAAATTAATAGTTTTCGTAATGAACGTCTCCAATTAGAGGACCAAAAAACATTGTGACTCAAGATCCTTGAAAAACTGTCTCGTAACTCAATTATTTGAGTAATCACAACTTTCGTCGTTCTAATTAATGATACCAACATGTAGCGTCCGTAGCTTTCCGTTACTCCAGTTGAGCTTGAAGCTGATATGGAGTGTATATCGTATAATGTTATCTTAAGCAAACGAAAGCCCATCATAGCATCTCTCCTCTGGTGAAACTCTTATCGCTTTTTGACTGCTTTCAGTACAGCGTAATACAAACTTCTGTATCCAAGAGAATGGTCCATAAATTATGAAAGAATCAACGATTAAGTAGGGAATGTTTTATGGTCCACATTCACCTACGAAGCGAGTTGCACACGAACTCTCCAAATGGACGCGAGATCGAACCCAGAACTAGGACATCGGGACAGGGATAAGTGAAATAATTTAAATCTGATATTCCTGGTTCATGGGGTCTCATGCAAAACAAGGAGATGCTAACAGCGGATCGAAAAGATCTATTAACCATTGTTTCTTACCCGCACCGTCTTCATTCCCCACGCCGATCTCGGCAGTGTGGATTTAATCTCTTGAAGAAGTGTGTGAGGTTTTTGCTAGGAGTTTCTCTCTCTTCCTCCAGACAAAAGTCCATGCGAAACTCTCTGAATTTCCAATAACCTACAATCTATCCCACTCCCAAAACGTATCATTTATGTCTGTTTTTTCTGATCGTTTTTAATTGAATTTACCACATTATCCCGATGCCGTATTTCTAAAGATGCGTCTGAAGTGAGGTTGGTTCAAAAGCAAACCAGACTAAACCATACATACATAAACTTAATTTGTAGTTTAAACCAATTTGTTTCTTTGTTCAGAATACTTTCCTTACCTAAATTTATCAATAGATTTTCTTGTTAATTGAATGTTATGTAGGAAACGTTCCAGTTGATTTGTACTTCATTTCTGATGGATTAAATATTTCTGTTTTGTTCTTTAAACTGAGAGTTATGATAATCTTCTTGAAATGAATTCCAAGTTAGTTCGGAATGAGATCGTGTAAAAAATTCAATTGACTATGTATGGTTTATCCATGGGTATGGCTCTGAACAAAACGTACTATTCCTGACGAAGGGACGCACGGCGCGATCAGAAGCCAAAATAAGCGATTACCTGGAAGTCAAATCTCAAAGAGGAGGGAGAGAAAATAATTTTTGTTAATCCCTATAACAGTTTGCCAAGGACAATGTTTCTTACACATACCTAAATTATATACGTACATAATATAAATCTCATAGATTTATACTTACATCGTAACTCTGAAGATATTGTACTTACCAATTATCAATTTCATTAATATTGGGTCAAAGGGCGAGCGGCAAGAAAAAAAAATGGCCGTCATTTTGTAACTAGACACGGCAAAATATTTTTGAATTATATTTTTTACACTCCACTAATGCTAAAGACAAAAAACAAAAAGTGTATGTGTTTATGTATTGTAAGATTTGATTAATTCTTAATTATTGATCAATGTAACAACGTTGTAAGAAGCTAAAATGTTCATTAGCAAGCGGAAAGGTCCCGAGACAGTTGCCATGGGGGCGGTAGGAAGGGAAGACCATGAGTTTTGACCGTGACCGTTGGTGCTTCTTTGTATGAAAGAAGAGTCGTAAAAATTCAACTGAAGGGAAGAGTGGCCAAGCAATACGAGTTATTTTTGACAAGGAGTAGGAGGCAAAAAAATGTTAACGTAAGGAATGGCGTCGTTAGATTCAAACTAGGAAGCAACGAAAAATAACAAAATATATTTTGAAAGGGACAAGGTCGACATTGGGAATATATTTGGATTTTAAAGGGACACGGCCAGTACCACACATAGCGTGGATGCGGAGAAAGGCAGAAGAGCTTTACAATTTGAAAGGATCACAAAAGATAGCAACTGGGAAGCGAGGGTGTGAGGTGGCTCGACCCTCGGCTTTTAACAACTGTCAATAGGGTGACATATACCACGAGACCGCGACTGTTTGGCGTGCGCCGCAGAACGGTCGGCGCGGAGGCGTTGAACACGAGGGTGTGACAGCTGAGAGTTAGAAATTTTCCAAATTTAGTTTCTATTATTCTTAAATAGACGTTCGGTTAAAATTACAAAGAGGACGGTTGAAAGGAACGGTGTCGTTGAAGTAAGGAAACTTCCCAGGAAGAAACGTTCTGAGTGGCGAGGAACCTACACTCGTTAATCTAAATTCAACCAATTACGAGAACTCTGCGTGGAGCGAAAATTTAACGTAATTGGCGAAACATGGTCACATGGTTTCAAAAAATGTAATCACGTGAGTGAGTTTCTGAGGGACAGAGTGGGGAACGAGGTGATAAAACACAACGCAGAGTCGTTCCAAGATAATTCTAAGATCATTCTAGAATTCATTCTGAGATCGTATTCTGAGATCATCATTCTGAGATATTTTTCGGAGAGCACATTTCTATTTTTGATCATTCGACTATGAGATTCTATCAGAGATTCGAGACTTTTCACTTCGAGATTTTTTCTTGACCTCTTGGTCTCGAATTTTTGGACAAGTTATACTTCAGTAATAGCTTGATCTGCTTTGAAATTATGCAGAGTCTTCAAAGTTTTAACTTCGTAATCTATCTGAGAACTAGTCAGAGATCAAAAGTTTTGTTTTGCAACAAGTGGCGATCGTAGAGACTATTCAATCGTGCTGTGTTGAGTGAACTCGCACGTCAACAGAACTGTATTATGACGGTGAACGCTACTATTCCGAGAACGAGGGTCTTCAGGCCGGCGCTGCAACTTCCAAGAAAGGTTGGGTTGGTACGCTGAATGGGCTACTGGTGTCGACGTGGACGGACGACCCGTACGAGCCGATGCTGGCATCGATCAATGGCAAGTCAATCTTCACACATTCTTTGAACTGAACTGATTATCAATTAAAAGGTAAACCTGAGAACACTGGATGCATGCAGTATAGTTAATTAAGCAGCGACAAGAAGACCTAGTGAACGAACCAAGTAGTAATGGCCCACGCTCAGAACTTTTGTAATTGTTTAACTAATGAGGACTGAAAGAAGAATGTGCATTTATGATGGCTGTCTTAATTAAATTAATGTTTGTTTGTTGGTTGTAGTTAACTGGTAACATTTAATACCAGGTAGTCTCTTTAAAGGAAATTTTGTCAATTTTGGGTGTTAATTTCCGTGATTTTTGGGGGTGTGAGCTTGCTAATTTTAAATATAATTGTAATTATGTGAATAAACAATTAAGTCAAGTTGTTTTAATGTGCGTTTTTCTTTTGCGATAAGGAACCCTGTGTGTTGCTTCCACTTAGATAAATAACTCGAACCCACTTATTGAATTAATTTGAACGAGCTTGCCAGGGTATTTTTTAGGTAAATGTTGGCCACTACCCTGTTTTATTTTATTTTTCGTCACCCCATTCAACCCTTTTATTTTGTTACAATTGACGCCGCAACGTTGGGTTTAGCTTACCTGAGCACCCCTACCCCTTTATTTTGTTACGGTATGTATGTATGTTTTTAAATGTATGTAATTTTTTAAACCTTTGAACATTGCAACCTGGAACGTGAGAACACTACTTGACTTCAGAAACTCTACAAGTATCACTATTCCACGACGTACAGCTATAGTTGCAAAAGAAATTGCCAAATATATCATTGACATAGCCGGCCTTCAGGAAACTCACCTGCAAGGATTTGGAAAACTAGAAGAGAAATCAACAGGCTACACATATTATTGGTCGGACTCAGACTCTGAGGAGAATAGCCATGGAGTTGCTAAATGATCAAAATTTCTCAAATAAAGAGAGGTGTTGTTTCTGAAACAATTTGTGTAAACAATAGACTTCTGAGCATTAAAATAATAGAAAACAACAGAAAAACCGCTTTCATATGCTGCTAGGTTCCCACAGAAGTTGACGATAAGGCAATGAAAGATGAATTCTATGAGTACTTAAAAAAGTCCGTCCGCAATCTTCCAAAAAACACAACATAATATTAGTCATGACTTTAATGCTCGAATTGGGCAAAAATCTAAGCAATGGACTCAAGTAATGGGAAAATATGGACCCGACAAGCACTTAAACAACAATGGGCAGAGACTTTAATCTTTTGTGCAATACGAAGTCAGTGTATACCTATAAAATGGTTTCAACAAAAGAACGAAAGGAAAACCACCTGGAAGCACCCAAGATCAGGTAACTGGCATATGATAGACTACATTATAATCAAAGCGGAAAAAAGACACGACATGCTAAGATCCCGTGTATTTAGAGGAGCAGAATCCGCCACCGACCACCGACTTGTAAGAGTAGTAGTAAAAACTACACCAAAAACTACACCAAATACCGTTAAACCATAACTCCGATTTAACAACATATGCCTACGAAGTGAAACAACCAAAAATAAATTCTTATAAAATCTTATTAAAAACACAAGCCGATCCGGTGATACTACTATCCAAGAAAAGTGGAAGTAAATTCAGACCACCTTTATTAGCGCTGCTATCTTTTGTATGGAAAGAACATTCAGCGTGACTGGTTCGATGAATCAAATGCTCAAATATCGGAGCCACTACAACAGAAAGATTTGACTTACAAAATATACTTAGCAACCCCTTCCACAGAAAACGATGCTTATTTCAAGCGCATAAGACGAGAATATCAAAAAGAAGTTCGGAAACTAAAGGATCAGTGCTGGAACGATAGAGCCAATGAGGTGCAAAGCTACATGGATACTGGTGACTCCTACAACTTGTACCAATCAATTGAAGCTCTTGTAGGCCCCGTGAAGAAACCCCTAAACATACTCATTGATGATTATGGAAACTGAATAGAAAATATTGATGCCCGCTTAGAACAATGGAACGATTATTTCAGACAGCTGTACAACCAAGAGAGTGAAACGGATGAAAGTGCCATCAACCTTATACCAAACGAAGAAAACCTCCCAAGTGGCGAGCCTCCAAGCATAACTGAAATACAGGAAACTATCACCCAAATGAAAAGTAATAAAAGCCCCGGAGCTGACCACATCACGGCAAAAATGTTAAAATCTGGAGAAGAGTGTACAATAAATATGCTGCACTCTTTATTCGAACAAATATGGATAGAAAAAACCATACCAGTGGAATGGAGGAATGCCCAAATCGTACCATTCATAAAAAAGGTAGCAAAAACAAATGCAACTACTACAGGGGCATCTCTCTTATTCCAGTCCCGAGCAAAATACTATCCAGACACGAGTCATCTACAATAGTCTTTACCTCTATGTAGACAGCCTGCTTAGCAACACTCAATATGGATTTCGGGCACAAAGAGCAACAATAGATATGATTTTCATCGCACGGCAAATGGAGAAATCTTTAGAGCAAAACACGTTTCTCTGCGTTGCCTTCATCGACATCTCTAAAGCGTTCGACTCTGTACATCATAACATGCTAATTAATGTATTAAAAACTATAAAATGCCCACCGAACACACTCCAACTGCTCAAATCTTGCTACAAACAAACAACATCCACTGTAAAAATTGAGAACATAGAATTGTCACCATTTGAAATCGTCACTANAGTCAGACAAGGATGTTTCTTGCACCGTTACTCTTTATATTATATATGCAAGGTATCATACAAAATATACCCCAAAAAGCGCAGGTGACATTGACCTGAACTACATAAGTGACACGGACATGAACAGAAGAAACCTGAAGGCAAAAACTAAAGTAAATAAATGTAATATCCTTGATCTAATGTTTGCGGACGACTGTGCTCTTCTTGCAAAAAAACAAAAACACAAATACAAGAATTAGTTTACATATTTGCAGAAGAGGCCAAGAAGTTTGGACTGAAGGTTAACGAAACTAAGACAGAAGTAATGCTCATCAATTGCAGCGCCTGTCCTATAACCATAAACGGACAAATACTTAAAGCTGCTTCAAATACCTGGGCAGTAATATCCAAAGTAGTGGTAGAATAGAAATAAATCATCGAATAAATGCAGCCAGCCAGGCATTTAGAAATCTCTACCAAAAAGTCTGAAAACTACATGAGATCAACCAAAACACCAAGCTAAAAATATACAAAACAGTGGTACTCAGTATACATCTCTACTCTTCAGAAACGTGGACAGTCCTGAAAAAAACCTGCAAGCACTAAACGCCTTTCATCTAAAATCATTAAGAACAATTTGTAGTATCAAGTGGGAAGAAAAAGTACCCAATAAAGACGTGTTGAAGAGAACCAAAATGATAACAGTCACCAACTTTATACGTCAAAGAAGAATGAGATAGACTGGGCATCTCAGTTGTATGGAGCCAAATCGCTTGCCTCAGCAAGTCGCATTCGGGGAATTACAAATCGGAAAAAGATCACAAGAAAAGCCTCGAAAAATGTGGATACACCTCCTTCAAAACGACCTAAAAGGAGCCAACATCAATGCAAACATAAGGCGAACAACAGCACAAAAAGAGAAGAATGGAGAAGGCATATATACAAAGTAATATAAACTGTACAAGAGAGATTACTGCAGCAAAACAGAAAAGAACAGGAAGGCATCTGGACGAAGAAAATTACATCAGGAAATGTCCACTCTGCAGCTTTGAGCGTGAAGGAAGGTCCGGCCGTCAATATATCAACTCCCATCTGTCACAGAAACACAAAGATGACCCCGCACTTGTAGCACAAGCTGCAGCAAGCAAAAACGCAAAATGCGAGACATGTAATATGGTATACTCGACAAGAGCAGGATACACCAGTCACAGGAGACACAACCACCCTACACTATCTCAACCAATCATTCAACCAATTAAGAGAAGAAGGGACTTACCAACAGAAAAATCCTCAAAACCTAAATCATCATAACTAGAAATCTCAGAGACACAATCTACTTCACATCAACCAACTGTGGCAACCAATCCGCTATCGTGTGTCGCCTGTGGAAAAAATTTGCAAAAGCAAGGCAAGATTGATCTCCCATCAACGAAACATCTTATGCGAAGCCAAAAGCTGATTGGACCAGAATCGTCGGATACGACGAATATCTAAATCATATGTATGAATGTAGGTGTGTATGTATGTACGTTGCCTTTCCGTTTCAAAATTTGTAAGTGATTTTTCGGCCACATTCAAGTTTCCGGTCGAGCTGAAATTCTACAGATATGTGGTTTGTGTGAAGATAGATCGTTATGGAACCATTGAGATGATTTGATTCGGGAGGTGGGCACTCGAACTACCTAATCGCTAATGGTAGGTCCGTCGAATTTCGTCTCATTAATTTTGTTGTCAAGAACAATTTATAGTGAATAAATAAAAATTCTATTACTAGAAAGTATAAAATAAAATGAACGTAAAAATAAACTTTGATTCAAAAAGTACTGTACTAAAAAGTAAAGAATAGTGTTCAGTAATATTGAAAATAATAAAGTGTCCCTTCCTTGATCATCATAATAGGTGCAGGTATTTAGAAGGTACATAACCGTAGGTATAGTTAAATTTGGAAGTATATCTCAAATATTTAAATCTTGAGGCGTCAAGCATCATACGTACTAACTAATACTATTTTAAAATTTCTGATAATAAGCCTTAAAAAGATTTTCTTAATTTTGGTCGATAATGTATTTGAAATTCTTTAAGGTACGAATACACGGGTAGTGTTTCTTGTCAGTTATTCTCTGTCAGCGTTGCCAGTTGAGTATACACAGTCGTCAGTACCATCTGGTTGTCAGATAACTGACGCACTCTGCACCGAATTTTCTTATACCGTGTAAACAATTGTTTTGCCATCTGTCAGCAGAACCTAACAATGACGTTCGAGAAAGCTCTGACAAAAGGCAACGTCAGTTATTCGTTTACTGTTCACGATCGCCACCCAATAGTGGGATTTCGATAGTTTAATTGTGATGGATAATGATGGTGATGGAACTTTTTACTGAAGAGATTGTTTTGAGATTGTTCCTCTGGGAGTCGCCAATAAATAATTGTTGATAAACCATAGTTGATTGTTGTTAAATTACAGTGCCGAAGAATTTTACATTTATTTGTGGTATTAAAAACTGTACATAATTGAGATATTCATTATTTACCAAGTATATTAATTTACTGTATGGGAATACTGATTGGGACAGGGGCCACGAACACGATCAGACACAACCCACTTGGCGTAAACATACGAGTATCTCTCCGTGCGCGTGTGTAACAGACAGCGTTCACTGGCGATCGCTGGGCGTGTCACAGGCGGGCAGCGTTCTCTGGTGGAAGAGACGTTTCACGAGCACTGCCATCGCATTAGTCAGTGCAAACTCTGACGTATGACAGCTGTCATGAAACCAGAGGACATACGATTTCTCAGAACTCGGACAGAGAAACACTGCCCGTGTGTTCGTACTTTTAGTACAACACATTGTAATGAGATTTTGTTTTAATTTTTTTACGTTTATTTTGTTAATCCACATTTTTTACGAAGTCGATGTGTGACTGTCAGGTTTGACGAGTTTAACGCTTTCGTTGCCCGGTCTATCGCTTCCCCTTTTAGCGTGGGTCTGGATGGCTTCTTCTTAGGGTACCTCATATGCTACCGTGGGTTTTGGGCTGACGTCACAGTCCGATAACCAGTTCGTGTCGCGTGGGATTTCCAAAGCTCTTCTGCTCACGTAGGTGATAGGGAGCTCTAACGCTGTTCACATGAATGAACTGAGAGTGACTCATTCACCCGTGGTGTAACGTCCTTGCGAAGCTTCAATGCGCAATCGACTGGGAATAAAACGTACGTTGTTTCTTCCTTCTCAGTTTTGTGACTCACTCAACTGATTCTTTAACTTCTATAGATAAGAGAGTATATGATTTGCTATTTTGAGATATGTTTATTTAGACAGATACATTATCAACTTATCGTTGTGTACCAGAGTAATGATTTATTTATTTTTTGCTTGAGAGAGTCACTCTCTTCAGATATGATAAGATTCGTAATGCCGACGTAATTTAGACAGATTTTCATTTCATTGGATGATGTATTAATTAATAGCAAACTCCCGATCTTCGTCGTCTGGATTGTCGGTGGAGCGGATTATCGGCAATGGGACCTAACATGTACAACCGAAGCTCTTGAACGCATTACTGTTCTACGGATTATTTCAAAAACAGATAAAAAAATTTACTGAATAGTTAGCGTAGTATCCTGTAGTATCTTCATAGTAAAAAATATATTAACGTAGTTTAATTAATTCTATTACTATTAACGTCTATTATATAATCAAAATAAAGAAAGAAAAACGAAAATAAATAAATTAAATGACATTTTGAAAACTGGAGTTTGAATTTACATACTGACAGAAAAGCTATCGAGGAATATTATATGTTTGTATAATAATAATAATAATAATAATAAATTTATTGTCAAAAAACAGTGCAAACTGCGTATGACCACGTGGAGGAAAAAAACTAATTTACTCTCCGGAAGCAAGCAAGGGACCATCCCATCAATTCCGATCAAGGGCCCTAAGGCAGAGGCAGATTCAAAAATTTCAGCAAAAGTTCCTAGATAAGATAAAAAGTTAGCTGCGAGTAATAATACATATATTATGTCAATATGTTTGTAATTTAACGTAAATATGTTTGTAATTTAACGCAAATATGTTTGTAAAATTACATGTACAAGTTATTATCGAACTATAGATTATTCTGAGTATAGTGTTTAAAAATCATAAGAATTGAAATAACACTAAATTCACGATTTATTGTTACAATAAACACGCCCCTAGACAGCCTAGAGAACCTGTATGATAAATCCGCCTCTACCAGAAGGAAAAACGGAGAAAAACCCGGGCCAGGATGGGTATAATTTCTGCTTTTCTATATTTTCGTTTAATATCATGCTCACGTGTAATTCAATTCGTTTACCTACTGTAGTTAAGTATGTAATGGGTTATGTAATTATAATACAATTAATTACGAATTACATTATGTTATAAAATGTAAAATTCTTGCGTAAATTTTATTACATATTGGAATTCTGAATGTTTGTTTATCTATACTAATAAAGTGAATTCTATAGAATGTATGTGGCATGCAAATCGAAAAAAGTAGTCGGTGAAATTATTTGAAATTTCGAAGGACTCTTCTCAAGAATTATTGAAAGTAAAATACAAAGTGTGGTCACTATTGATGAATTACAAGAAACAACAATTAAATTTGGCAGTTAATCAGTAGGTGCGAACATTCCCTCGCGTGACTCCTGACAATGAATCTTACTGTTGTCTGTCAGAGTTCGATTACGTTACGTGAGGTGGACAATCCACTGAACGTATAATCTACGTGACCGAATCGTAGAAGCAAAATTATATGGATGCTGTGAAGAACGTTGTCTACAAGTACATAACCTGAAAGTGAAATGAAAACCAAAGAATTCAGAGGTCATAACTATGCACTTTGTTTATTAAGATTTTCTGTGTAAATTGTGTTTTTGTTCTGCATGAATTTCAAAATATTTCGTAATTCCGTACATACGAGTATTAGCTTACAATACCGAAATCTGTGATTATTTTTGTGGGTTTTCTTCGTGATATTTAATTTTTTAATTAACAAGAGTGAAAATTAAATATCAAACAAAGTAGAGAAGTATGGAAACTATCATAAGAATGAAGAATATTATATGAGAAACCCGGACAACTCCGAGAAAAATGAGCTAAGTAGAATTTGTACGTTGATGTAATTATTGTACGTTAGTTTATTAATGAAAAAATATTTATTTTATTTTTATGTTTCATTTGTGAATGGTTTAAAAACTTTGAATGTCCAGTGATGATTGTTTCAAGTTTATTTTCTAATTCCGGGCAACGCCGGGTATTTCTGCCACTAATAATATAAACAGAGTTTATACTTGTGTATTACTTTTATTTTCACTTACATATTTTCTTATAACTCATTTTCTTCACCTTTAGTTCCATTTAGAGCATTTATTAAATCTTAGGTTACGAAGTAAAAAGTACATTTTTTGTTATGATAATGCTGTTAAATGATTACTCGTTTCATCGTTTAAAAAGAGTTACGTGCATTGAAATAATATAAAAGGTCACACTCTATTATTGATAATAAACTATCCCTTTAATTTATTTGACTATTTTAAACTATTGGTACGAAGAGTCAGTTTTATGTTCATTGGAGGGCAATTAGAGTAACAATGCTATCGAAATTAAAGATAATTTTTGATGTAGTATAATAGTTCATTGCTAGCGTATCTATTATCAAATTACTGAAATCTTTTATTGAGGTCTCGTGACCGTACTGTGAGCTTTGTTATATGGAGCGCGCATGAAAATTTGTATCCTTGTCACGTTAAGTAATTATTCATCTTGTTTACATCAAACTCAAATAAAGGACTATTTGAATAAAATAACAAAGAACTGCAGCAGGTTTGATCCGAGTGTGAAAGTATTATAGAATTTCCTACACCGCTATTTGAGAATTCAGAATCATTACTGTTGAGTTTTATTGAACGTAAAATGTGGAAATATCTCATAAATTATTCGATGTTTTTGTTCATCACAATCACTAGAAATCTTGTTTAAACGTACTTTAAAATAATTCTCTCTGCCTTCACTGGAGACCCGCCCCGGTTTTGGTTAATGTTTTTTGTTATGTTGCACTTTAACTCTGCTTTATTCTTTAGAACAGTCGAAATGGCAAGTCTAAAATGTTTGCTTTCCGTGAAGCACCTCTCGCGCCAATCGAATAATGGCCTGGACCTCCCGAGGCAACACACGACGGCGACAGCGGTGGTGGTGGCGGCTTGTAAAACTAAAACGTTCGTAAAATCTGAACTATTCGTCCAAATTTTACGATTTGAAGATAATTTTCTTCTCTCTGAAATGCACAAAACACAAAATGCATTTTATTTTATGAGGATTTATGTTTACCTACTTGATATTCTCTCTGAAGTTGAATTATTATTACACGTCTATTTAAAAAATCTATTTTTCAATAATTTAGATTAACATGTTTAGATTTACGCATGTGGTGTCGCGGCCTTTTTTGTGAAACTTTTTGAGCCGGTCAATATTGCCATTCACTGTTGTCACCTATCTCCAACCGTTCAGGCAGCATATGTAAAAATCACTCTCCGAAAATTGATTTTTCCCCGGACTTGATTGTCTCTTACCGTTATTGTCTATTACTTGTGATACCTGAGGTAACAAAATATATACGCAAACCTTACCCGAGAACATATTCTATGTTCACTTCCGAAACTAACGCCAGTGAAGTCATGGGAATCATCAGCTCCTTAAAAAACAAATTTTCACGAGGCATAGATGATATACCTGAGTTTATTGTTAAATCTTCGTCCCACGCTATATTAAATCCACTCGTAAATATTTTTAATAGTTCTTTATCGGAAGGGGTGTTTCCCAATATATTTAAGAGAGCTAAAGTGAAACCTTTACACAAGAAAGGAAACAAACTTAATATTGGAAATTACCGACCAATATCTCTACTACCCACTTTCTCAAAAATCCTAGAAAAATTGTTCTATAAGCGTCTTCTAGATTTTTTATCAAAATATAACATTCTCTCTGACGATCAACACGGTTTTAGGAAATCCTTTTCCACTACAAGCGCCATATTTTCCTTCTTAAACGATGTTACCACATCTCTAGACAGTGGAGAAAATCCTCAGGGTGTTTTTCTTGACTTATCCAAAGCATTCGATGTCATCGATCACGGAATTCTCCTTACCAAATTGCATTCTTTAGGCATTCGTGGACTTCCACATCAATGGCTAACTTCTTATTTAAAAGATAGATATCAACAAGTAGAAATATCCTATACTAAAAATAAAATACTTGAGCGTTGTCTTTCAGAAACAAAGCCACTTACTTGCGGAGTACCCCAAGGATCAATTCTCGGCCCTATACTCTTTTTATTGTATGTGAACGACATGTCATCATCCACATCAGATTGCAAAATGGTTCTTTTTGCTGATGACACTAATTTACTATGTAAACACGCCAATGCTCAAAAAGTTTTGTCTAACCTTTCGACTTGGTTCCATGCAAATCGTCTCATTGTAAACACTGACAAAACAGTGTCTATGTCATTTCACAATAGTATCACAAAATCTTTACCCCAGGTTTCTCTTTCTTTAAACGGAACACAATTAAAAACTGTTACAAATACAAAATTCTTAGGTCTCCATATTCAAGACAACCTCAAATGGAATTGTCACATTGACAATCTTAATTCCCAATTAAGCAAATTGTGTTACGCATTCCGAATCTTAGTTAACGCAGTTAGTCCACGTATTTCCCGTTGCGTATATTTTGCAAACGTTTACTCCCATTTACGTTACGGCATTACCTTCTGGGGTAATTCCGGTCAGAGTATTCAAACTTTCAGAATTCAGAAGAGGATAGTTCGGATAATTTGTAAATCTCACCCCCGAAACTCTTGTAAACCTTTATTCAAGGAATTAAATATCTTAACACTTCCCTGCATTTATATTTATGAAACGGTCGTGTTTGTTAAGACCGAATTACTGAAGTGCCACCCTTGCTTTATACGAAACAGTCTCGTTCACGAACACTATACACGCAATAGTAGTAATATTCATCGCCCTAGAGTGTCAACCACTCTTTGCCAAAAGGGACCATACCATTCGGGAATCGTTCTATATAATTCCCTGCCCAAGAATATAAAAGATATTATGAAATTGAATATCTTCAAATCCGCGGTTAAAAACTACCTCCTGCACCAGTGCTTCTACACTGTAAAAGAATTTATTGATTTTAACAAAAGTTAAATTCGTCTTGTGCTTTATCACGCCATTGCTGTAGTACTTTTTAAACAACTTATAACAATTTCAAAAACTATTTTCTTGCATGATTGTGTTGTCTTATGGCTCATATTAATTTAGTTTTATGTGTACTCAACATTGGCACGTTTGTGTACATAAATTCTGTAGCCCCATCCTGGCCCGGGTTTTTCTCCGGTTTTCCTTCGGGTAGAGGCGGATTTATCATACAGGTTCTCTAGGCTTTGTCTAGGGGCGGGTCTATTGTAACAATAAATCGTGAATTTAGTGTTATTTCAATTTTTAAGCACTATACTCAGAATAATCTATAGTTCGATAATAACTTACATGTAATTTTTTGCTTAAAATTACAAACATATTGACATTCTATTAGTATTATAACTCGCAGCTAACTTTTTATCTTATCTAGGAATTTTTGCTGAATTTTTTGAATCCGCCTCTGCCTTAGGGCCCTTGATCGGAATTGATGGGATGGTCCCTTGCTTGCTTCCGGAGAGTAAATTAGTTTTTTTTCCCTCCACGTGGTCATACGCAGTTTGTACTGTTTTTTGACAATAAATTTATTATTATTTATTTATTATCCATTAAAAATTTTTTTTTTTAAACACACGAAAATTGGATCTGTGGATTTCGAATTTTAAGAGAAGTAACACGTTTGCAGACGGGCATGAGAGACTTAGTTTTTCAATTATTCAAGAGTTATCAAATGTAATTTGGTTCAAGTGGCATTTGATAACACTTTAATAACTCTTTATTATTGTGTGTCGAACACTAATAATATAATGTAAGGTTTCAAATAAATTGTGTTTTTTTAAATTCTCACTGCTTTCTCTGATATTTAACACCTTTATTTTGAAGCATTGTTAAACCGCATAAATTCGAATTTTCTCTATACTTACAACAGATTGTACTACGGTGTATCACTTCATTAACTAAAATGTTGGATTTATTCATGAAATTCGATGGGATAATAATTGGCCCTTTGTTCTCATAGTTTTCTTTGATGATTGATTATAAAGCTTGAATGAAATATCAAAAGGAAATAAATTTTGTTTCTTCTGAAAAGGTTACGAGTGTGTTGTTGTAGGGTCAGAAAACAGAAAACATTCATGTTACAAAACGCAACAAGAAATGAACCAATTTATTTTAGATCAGAGTTATAAGCACTAATCATCAATCATAAATGTAAACTATGTCTATAAATATGATGAGTACTATAATATTATATCACAATTGTTGTCGATTTTTTTTGTGGGGTTTTACGGCTCGTCGACATCTAGGTCATTAGAGCCCTAAAAACTTGTACAGGTAGGGAAAATGCAGTTACGCACTAAGAAGAGCCAACATGACTCTCCCCGTGCGTGGGACTCGCCGAATGACTCAACCATTCCCGCTAAAAACCCTCCTGAATTACAACTCAAAAGTCAAATATCAACATATCTCAAAACATTACATATAATTTTTAAAAAAAGAAGAAGAAAGAATATGAAAGATACCCTAGCCCTAATAGCATCGGGATCGAAAAGAACAAGTGGTGACCAACGAAGGTCAGGAAAGAGAAAGGAAGGAGCCTTGCACAAGTGGAAATAATGCCAGACTCAGCTCGGGGCCACGTGTTTGCCAAACACGTACTTACTGGATGTAAGTCCCCTGGGGGGAATTGTTGTCGAATTAACAATTACATTTGTGTAAAATTTATTTTCTCAAAAATTAATAATTTTAAGGTTATTTATTGACGAATTGTAAGAATAATGTACATGATAATAAAATACAATAATAATAAAGTAATGAGGCAGAAGGTTTATTAAATACAGGTCTGATACGTTCTCCGAGAGAACTATATTAATGTTATTAAATTATTGAAATATTGTGATTACATTTTCTTCTTTTTAAAACATATCTCATTTTAGTTTAAATTTTATTAATTCTGAAGTAAAATTCTTTTTTGTTTGCAGGACAGGTGGGGTGTACACGAACACACCATCACGTAACTTTTTGACGGTTTCACACCTTACGAATCAATTATGTTGATAAATCGCCAGAGCATGCGAAGCCAATATCATAATAATAGTTGATCGTAAGAGTTTATAACTGAAAGACGGATTTATAAAAATTCTCCTACTGTTTGATATTCAATATATTAAAAAACGACCATTTGATTTTTTACCAATCACGTAGTTGTTGACGAACCAATGGTTGGTTTAACAGGTTTTTAACTTTGTCAAGTGTTTTATTCCAAATCATTTTATTCCAAATGAAGGAAGGTTGCATTATTTAATATACGACCAATAAATAATAAACCTCCACAACAAGGTAGGCTATGTATGTTTTTTACCAACGAAACATTTTGGAATCGCTAGTGTATGATCCAATGTACCTTTTCAGTACCCCCTTTGTCCTTTTTTTCTATAGTTATGAGTACCATAATTATTTCACGAATTTCGAGTGTTTCGGAATTCACGGGTGTTGAGTTCGACCTTTTCGCCATACAATTGCTCGTATTATCTGTTCACAAAGTCTTGTGTTTCTACAGAAACGTTTCCTGATAACTGCAGCGAGGTACAGCGAGCTGGGACTCCATATACTTGTATAGCGGTAGGTGGATGAAAGAAATATTTGGAGAGACATGAACGGAAATTTTGTGACCCTTGCTTCATGTCATATATTTTTCTTTCGTGTATTTTCAGTGTTGCTATGTCGCGAACCGTATTTCTATAAAAGTTCCAATTTTGCTTCTTTTCACAATGTTTCGTCCAGTTGAGAAATTAGGAGTGGCAATATCACTATTTAAAAGTGTTTGAATTATATTTTCGTTACAATAATATCTCGCAGTAATTTAAAAAATGTTTTTATGGTGTTGATATCCCCTGAGAATCAAGCCACATTTTACCCAGGCTTTTATCTTTCTTTACAGAAGGAACTTCAAACGTCTCTTTCAATTAATCTTGTTTTTACTTTCTGTCATTTCAGTTAGACTGTAAGGTAAAGCAATCTTCGAGATACGTTTTTCTTCTTCTTATTTCCTTTCTTTTTCTTTTTTTTTTGCTTGTCGTGTTACTATTGTTTCCTGCTCTCACACCTGTCAATATACAGAGGGAATATTCGTTTGCATCTAAAAGTTTAGTTAAACCGATGAAAGTACCATAATACACTCAACCACTCGGAGTGATTTAATTCCATGTAACTAATCTGAAAGTCTTCGTATTGAAGGTAAAATAAATCAGATCACATTCATTAAAATAGAGTGGATTGGAAAGAAAAAACAGATACCTTAGCATTCATTTGTCTTCTTCCCAGGGTTTCATCAATGTAATTAGTTAATTGAGTTAGAAGCCGTAGGAGTGAAATGACATCTCTGTGAGACCGTGCCATTGAGTGATTGCGTGTACTTACGTCAGAGAGAGCACCATGAATGTAATCTGCATAAAAAAACGTGGTTGATTCAGTTGACCAATGTCGTAGCCGGAGTTGGTGGTATCGAATCCTAATTAATGCATGAATGTTTCATTAAGTGTTGAAACCTCATGAATTTTACTTCAGTTACAAATTACTCTCCCCGTTATTTTTCCTTTCAAATCCAAGATATATTTCCGAAAAAGTAAACAAGCCCTTGTGAAACATCTAGTAGAAACATTACTTAAAAAAACAACAGTATGACGTCACAGAACTCGAATTTGCGAACTTACCTGACTTTTTCGTTCCTCATTCAATTAACTTTATCTCGCTTCAGTTAGCTGTAACTACTCGCTCGCTTAAACCGGAACTATCTTGTGGCCGTCATAATATATTAAATTTTGTCATAAAACAACTTCCTCGCAAGATAATTCTTTATATCGCAGCAAGTTTCTGATAACATATACGTAATATATTATCTGTAATGAATAAGTCTCGTTTGTCAAATGATGATTGTAATGGCCAGTGTTGTAATAAATGAAAAGACAAATCATTTTATGTCACGCATAGTCGGGAAGCGCGTTAAGAAAGAATGATGGGTATTTACAACTATGTGTGAGTATTTCATGAGTAGAATATTTCTATACTATGCATTGTGATTATTAACAATAAAATATTTGTTTTCTATAAAAAATATTTTTGTTATATATGCTTAGCATATGGATATAGATGTGCGGGATTTATTAGAGTAAATGATACGATACCAGGTAACCATTGCATTATAAAACGAATCATAGAAGAAAGGAGTTTCATCAATATTCATCATATGTTCTCTAAATTTGCAGCAATCTGATAATTATGTTTTTATTATCAGATATTAACTTCTGAGGTGGATATAATGAAGGAAATCGTGTAGCTCCGTAGGTTCTTGAAATGTTTGTTGTGGCTGTTCCAGAGGAGAAATACTGTGTTCTAGTTTGACAAAAATGGTACGCATTCATTTACGAATTACGTTTCTCGATTACGTGTTATTTCATTTAATCTTTCACATCTACTCACATCTGGGTATCTGAGTGACAAGTACTCAGAACTTATTCTTACTTAATCATATAGTGAAAAGATTTTCTCCAGACCTGAGTGAAATAATTCGTTCTTCAGATACACGTCTTACAATTAACCACGTAATCAGTACGCCGCGATTGTGAAAACCTTAATGTATAAAGGAGAACTAAAATTAGCTGCTTTCCGTGTGCTTTGCATACTTTAAGGCTCTGTAGAACTGAGAGCAGTCTCTGTTACCGCTCCACGTTCAAATTATTCTTCCAAGCGCTGCTGTGATAAAATTCAGTGGGACAACCTCGACACAGGAGCTTGTTAGCGTTGAAGCAAAATAACAGGGGTGTCCTTAGCTGACAGCTGGGTACGTGTCTTGGTACGAAAATTTTGTATATCTCTGAGTCCTGGTGCAACTCAACTCGACATAAATCTATTGAATAATAATTTCGTCTTGCAGTCGCTATTAAAAATATACTGAATATTGAAGTGGGTAATAATTGTACGAGTAGCAATTGTATGTATCATCGGAACTGGGATGTAGGATTCTGCTAAAGAGGGGTCTGAAGGGTAAATAAAATAATCTCTGACAAAGTTTCGTTTTTTAAATTCAAAATCTTTTTAAATATACTCTGCGCCAACCTAATCATTGATAAATGAATTAGTTCAATTTTGTATTACCTCGGTATTCACGATAATATTTCATTTTTCACTATATCTTTTAAGAGATAGACGGGGTCCAGACTCCCTCCCCTTTGACTGCGTCTTTGATCCGCACCTATTTAATATATTCCAAAGAATAGGTTCCTCGATTGTTTGCAATGCGTGAATAAAAATGTCAAGCCCTCCTGAAATCATAGTCAACTAACATTTCCAAGTCGTCTGTATGTACTTGGCAACACTGCGGCGAACCGGAGTTACTTGGAATTCATTCTACTAGTAGTCGACGCTTGTACAGCCGTTAGTGCTCCTCATAGGACCACTTGTTCAGTTGTTCCCAGTGTTGCCAAGTTGTACAAGACGGGAATAATAGTCAGCCCAAGTACAAGAAGTTAAACCGACTAAACCTTGAGTAACGGAAAGATTCCTAGCGAGTGATATGAACGGTATTGATCACGCAGTCACAAAAATATTGAAATAATTTCGTATTTTCTTTTCATCCGCGAGAATTTCGCACACCCAGACCTTTCAATGATGAAATTAAGCAATATAATTCAGATAATTTTACGTTTGAGAACTGGAGCTTAAACATCCTGATTTTTTATTTCACGGACCGCAACTGGAGGTGATGTTCGTAAATCTAGTAGAATATAGCAGATCCAAGGTTTGGTTCGATCCTAGTTCTACCGCCGTCTAATATCATATAGCATACAAATTCCCTATGCTGTCCTTGCAGCTGGCGCAAGTAGCACCTCTATCCTCCAGCGAGTATCACTAATTCACCATAATGCTCACTCAACACGGTGATATTCACCCACCACATACTTGATTACGTGTAGTAATACTCGCTCACCACTTGAAGGGGTTACAGCGCAGAGCTGCAAGGTTTTGCCTTTATTGTCACGGTTGTATGATAGTAGACTGTGGTTCTACGTAGAATATTTTAGTCTTTGCCAATCCAGCGAAGATCCTAAGAAAATGTTTGTTACGTTTTTATGAGGTTTGTACTGTCGTGTAGATGTTTACCCCGAATTATTCTATATCATTCCGCCTCTTTGGCAATAATCTATTATCTTCTCACATTTTGGTAATTCAGCCCTGGCATAGTGACATTTGGAAAAACCTAATTAAATTTTTTATACTCTTAACATGGTACAATGAGAGAGAGAGAGAGAGTTTTAATTAAAGCGTGCTTTACTATTTTCACTCTTTTCAAGTAATCATTTTTTGGAAATGTATGCATTTGCTATTAGATTTTAAAAGGATGAATTTATTGTTTCTTTATGTATTAATGCATCATTGGAAAAATCAAATCATTGTCTTTCTTGGTTAAGATTTGGGTCTAAACTTTATTTGCTTTCCTAAAATTCCTGTAGATTAAGACATTCTTTCTTAGCACGTACTTACAATTCAAATTCATCCTCCAAATTTCAAGTTATCTTTTCTGAATTAAAAAAAAAACACTTGATAAATACACCTAAACATATGTAAAAACGCGCCTGGGGTTGACCGCTGTTATACTACCCCTTCCACTTGTTTCCCCATAATATATTTTAACGCATTTTTATGTCAAAGTACAAATAAACGATGTTTCTTAGAAACAGTGAACTATTATAACAATTGATACAGTTAACCCTTTTCCTTCGTTTTCTCTTCTCGGTTACAAATGGACCAATCGAGTCGATAATAGAACTTTTCATAAAGAATTTTTATTTGTTTACAACTTTTATCATTGAATAAATAATTAAAAACTTACGATCTTTTATGGAC
>NNCF01126909.1:18035-43968 GCA_002313205.1 Laupala kohalensis | reverse complement strand
GAATTATATAGAACGATTCCCGAATGATGCGGTCCTTTTTAGCAAAGAGTGGTTGACACTCTAGGCCGATGAATATTATTACTATTGCGAGTATTGTTTCGTATAAAGCAAGAGTGGCACTTCAGTAATTCGGTCTTAACAAACACGACCGTTTCATAAATATAAATGCAGGGAAGTGTTAAGATATTTAATTCCTTGAATAAAGGTTTACAAGAGTTTCGGGGGTGAGATTTACAAATTATCCGAACTATCCTCTTCTGAATTCTGAAAGTTTGAATACTCTGACCGGAATTACCCCAGAAGGTAATGCCGTAACGTAAATGGGAGTAAACGTTTGCAAAATATACGCAACGGGAAATACGTGGACTAACTGCGTTAACTAAGATTCGGAATGCGTAACACAATTTGCTTAATTGGGAATTAAGATTGTCAACGTGACAATTCCATTTGAGGTTGTCTTGAATATGGAGACCTAAGAATTTTGTATTCATAACAGTTTTTAATTGTGTTCCGTTTAAAGAAAGACAAACACCCAGGTAAAGATTTTGTATTACTGTTGTGAAATGACATAGACACTGTTTTGTCAGTGTTTACAATGAGACGATTTGCATGGATTAAGGAGTAATAAGGAATCTTTTATTTATTTATACAAATAAATTGATTTAAAATAAGTGAATACACTGATGTTATAAACTACCCCAGGACACCATTATGTAAGTCCTTTTCGAAAATTTTTTTTACATAAAGTTTCCATAAAAAACTTCATACATATCTTATACTATTATTTACTTTTACCTCTTCTTTACCTCTGCTCCCTTGCAGCATGTTTTAACGGGAACTTAAGATTAGAAAGTTCAATCCACACTTTAAATAATTATTTACTAAAATACTATTAGGTTGTCTAGAAAAAGTAGTTTAGATTAAAATTATTTAGTATAACTCCAGTACATAGAACAAAAATTGTGACGAAAACACATTCCTCTAAAAATTAATGCATAAATGATATGCTATGAAATTAAAGGATATATTCAGCTTCTCCGGGCAGGATATTGGATGCAAAGCAGCTGAATAATTGATTTCATGTTCAATGTCTGCGTAGTATTACATTTTGACGAGGTTCAATCCCAATCAAGTTGACTTGGTTACGAAATTGATTGGAGTTTAGTACGGACTGTGGCGACACATAGCGTTGTCGGAAGGTATTCGTTCCTTCCATAATCTTTCTAGAACTAAATTCATTCTGTTCATTCCCTCGATGTATCATTTTCTCTATCAATTCGTTTTTAGTGAATTACATTACATTTCAGTGAGTTTTTAATGTGTAGCTTCGATTTTGCTTTTATGATATATTTATGATTGCAGAGGAGGAAGCAGAGAAGAATGGTTCTATTCAGAATTGAAATAAACTCATTTACTCAATGACTGGTGCAAATATTCTCTTCGTAATTGATACCTTTTGTTTGAAAATTGTACGAGTTTCCAGATAGATTTGATTTTGCGCAAAGGTAATTCATGTCCTGTATACTTTGTGCTTCACGAGTGAAACATTTCTGAACTTGTAGAAGAAAAACATGTAGTAATGAAAAATCAGTAACAAAAACCTGCTTGACAAGAAATATTTTCAATTGCTCGTCTCACCAGGGATTTTAATTAGTGTGCAAAGTACTTTTTTAAATAAATGACTCATTTGGTGAGTAATTAGAATGAAAAAGGTTTCTTATACTACTCGTGTTAACATTTCAAACCTAACCAATATGCGGCTTCTCTTTTCGCATTTTCTGCTGTCTTTTGTCAAGCTGTGTCTTTAAATTGCCCTTTTTACCGTACCTCCTACTTCAATATTTTATTTACATAGTCACTGAAGTGATTAAAACGGTCTTCATTGATGATTAGATATTGTCATCCGTACGTTCTAATTAATCATTTCTAATTAATCTTTGGTCGACTTCAGTTAGCTTAGCTGATTTTGGATTTAGCACATGAGTCAACGTAAGTTGACTAAGTCAAGGTAGAGAGGAGGATGCAGTTAAGATACGAAAAAGAAATGTAACTATGTGCTACCCTGAAGTCAACGTTTCCACCCCATCGGTTATTCAATTGAGTCTTCGGACAAAGTCGACTAAGTTCGTTTCAGATGGAAAGCCCTTCGTTATGGAAAGCGGGAATCGATACATGAGTACTTTAGAGTGGGGTTTAGCTCAAGCGTACTCATAGCTTTGCATTTTCCCAGAGGTTAATTCCTTAACATTTCTTCTTGTAAAACTCTAGCTTCTCCCCATGATACACAAGAAACCATGATTGTAGTGTGAAGAAACCGTCTTGTTCTGTGATGAGAGGTTCGGTATTATGGACCAGTTTAATGACAACAGTTCTATGTTCTGAGTTGCAGTTAAAGAGAGGGGTTGTAAAAATGTTAATTCTCGACATTTGCATTTCTTGTTTCATATGAACTGTTCATGTTCCTTCATCTTATCATTCTTACCTGAAAATATTTATTAAAGTAATTTCATCCCGTAATATTTTAACTTACATTAAAAGAATTTGTATAAATTAACCCTGGGTATATGATTATCGAATCTATTTCAATAAAGATATTTTCGCCTTTCATGAAAAATGAAGTCGTGATAAAATGTATAGCGACAGTGGAATTGACACAATGGAACACTCTTCTGACAAACTTACCGTAGAGAAATACGAAAAATTCTTGTTTTCCTGCTCCCCTTGACTTCATCCCCAAACTCTTGTCTGAAATGAGTAACCGCACAGTCTAGTATCAACCAGTCGTAACAATGAAGACAAAAAATTACACTGACACCTTCAAGTTGTCAATGAGTATTAGTACTTTTTTCATTACTTTCTTTCTAGTCGTTATAATTATGTATTAATATGAATGAAGATAATGTTGTGGAATGACGTATCATGGATATGCTCATATAATACATAATTATAATAATTCTTTATACTTATTAATATCTTATACAATTTTTTGTTCCGCATGTTTTAATTCGCTTTCAATCCGTCTTTAAATTCTCTTACACTCTCGAGATATTCCTGAAAAATTCTGTACTTTACCCTTGTATCACAACGTATAATAAAGAAGGTCGTGGGTGGTTTTCATCTGGTTGAGCGAACATTGTGGTGATGAGTTAGTGATTTTCGTGGGTGAATACGGACGCTACTTTCGTCTGCTGCAAGGCCAGCATAAGCAATGGGAACAATTACGTGTATAGGTCGTAGTCCAGGAGAGGGAGGCTAACTGGGGAGGGATCAGGGGACATTTCTGTTTTAAAATCGTGGTTTTATAACATAAATTTTATAAAACAAAACGTCAACTCATAAAATAGATAATGAACAATTAACAATATTAAATAGTAACCAAATTTATTAATTGTTTAAAGTGGCAAAGTATGCTCTTATCTTTTGAGAGTTCCGATCCAATGGGGGGAGGGGGCTACACCCCCCTTAACCCCGCCACCCCCTCATAGGTCCACCACTCCTGGTTGGTATGGTATTTCACAACAGTATAATATGAGACTGTAGTAACACTGGGTTCTATAGAAAGACGTTTGACTTATTTTTATAGAAAGTTCCGTGTACTAAAAGCATGAACACAATCCTAAAACGTAACTCGCACGTAATCTTTTTCGTAGAAATAGAGAGTTCTGGTCCTAAAATCCTACGACGCTTACGTCGTTAGAACTATTCGCTTTAATTCCTTGCCTTCGTCTTATTCCTCGGATTATCGTTTTTAATTTCTCCACGGCGGTGCGCTGTGTGCCTTCTCACAGACGTACAAAGCGCGAAGCTACCTCTCGGCTGCTAGCACTCCGCAGCACAAAGCTTCTCTTCAGAAAGTGCGTCTGCTGCCGCTTCCTTTTGTCGGGTGCTATTTTTGCTTGCAGCGAAAGTGCTGAGGCAGCTGCGTGAATATTTCCTCTTTCTTTTCTTTCGCGTTCTCTCCTCTCTCCGTCATTACTCTTGTTTTGCTTGCTCCTCTTGACCCCATCCGCAAACTCTTGGGTGAGTCTCAAATGAAGTGACACAGGATTCTATGGAAAGAAAATGAGGTAGACGGATCGTGGAAGCTGAGATGAAGGGACAAGCGCACGTATTACGGGTGACAGTACATGCGGAACAACACATCACTGCCAAATAAATTAAGACTCTATCCTCACACCTTTGTCTGAACCTTCTTGTTACGGAGACATGAACCGTTATTTCGTGACTCAAAGCCTGCTAATATTATGATTAGCCCCTCCGGTGGCTCAGGGGCTACCATTCTTTCTCGCCCCCGAGACACTCCGGGTTCAAATCCCTGTGGGGTCAGAAAAAGAATTGTAGCTATACACTTCAATGTCCCAGTTTATATAGCTGTGACAATTGAAAATTGAATCCTCTTTCTTCTACACCTACTATTACTAGCTCTTACTATCACTAACTACTCCTACTAACACCTTCTCGAGGGCCAAGTTGTTGGTAAACCCAATTAACCGGTCCACCTACTGACAATAGCCCTACCACCCACCTCCTACCTCCTATCGCCCCACGTAGATAAGCTTCAATAGCACGCTACATTTCCCATTTACAAATACTACAACATAATACTACAATATTACGATTGAATTCAAGAACATCAACCGAGCTGACACTGCACCACATGCGGTGAATTGGTGCCACCTAGAAAATTGATAAACTGCTGCAATATATCGGTAAATTAGGCTTGCGACTGACATTCCATAGTGAGACACGTTGGAGCGTTAGTTCAAAGCAGTAAGGTCCATAATCAACCAAAACATATTGAGAAATTTTCATAGAAGCTGTGGCACAATCTCACTACGTTTGACGGTTCTTCTAACGTTGTGAAGAGCGCTTCGCCGCGAACTATTTGGTTTCGGTATCTTCCGCAGATCATGAGAGTATTTTGCTTCGTAATAAATACTTCCTCTATGCCGTATAATAAATTGATTCTCGGAGAGTAGTAAAGTTTTTGACAAACTTCATTTACAAAGGTAACTTACCAATGGTAATCGTTCCAAACTTTATCTAGTGAAAAACATAATTTTCGAACCATTAAACGATCGGTGCTCTCTCAACCTGTCAACAAGAAAGTAAGCCTAAACCTAAGAGAACTAACAGTTAGGAAAGGAGAGCATGTAATTACTAGTTTTATCCTTTACTTTTTCCTTAATAGTGAATGAACTGATTACCATTGGTATATTTTTATTGTTAATCTTTATTTATATTTTTACTTCTTTTTATACTTTGTAATTTGTTTTCTTTGTCAACACGCCACTTAAAAATAGAAATTTCGTAAAAATACCTGCAAGCTCCTTTTATACGGATGCAACATCCTCTCAAAATAGCATGTTCCCATCTTACATGGATTTTACTCTACTGATGAATCAGTCCATCAATGAGAACAAAGATGCCGGACCGCGAGTTACACTGAAATAAAAATCATGCTGGGATGTATTCACGTTATTTGTATCATTGGGAAACCGGAGATATTTCCCCAACCCGTTCCATTTCTATCTGTAATACATGTTTAGACGCATAAATCGTTGGTTGGTCTTCAGTTACCAGTGTTATTTATCACCTTACATGCCATGTACACCCAACAAGTGTAATTCATTCAAGAGGTGTAAAACATCTTAGAAGGTTCTGGGTGTGGAGGAAAACATATCATATAGCACAAAAATGTATGGATGAAAGATGAAAACGAAATCTACAATAATACATTTTAATACTGTTGAAAGGGTGAGAAGTATCGTGTGAAAATGTATTTAATTCTTTCAACAGAAACAAAACTCGGCTCGGGGGTGTACCAGATAACACTATCGAGACGCTGCTTCTTGTCGGAATAATTCTATTATTCGTTGGAGTAAAAATGCCTTTGTTAAATGATGAAGGTATATGGAAATATTCTGCCTGCACGTTAACTGATTTATAAATATTATCTTTAAATGAAATACATCAACTTATCAAATAGATAATCAACAGTTAATAATATTAAATAGTAAACAAATTTATTAATTGTTTAAAATGGTCTAGTGCGTCTCTATCTGTTGAGAGTTCAGGTCCATTAGAGAGGGGGGGTTGTAACTCCCTTAGCCACCCCATGGATCCACCACTGTTCCAATCTGATAATAATGACTAATAACATTCATATCAGAGAGAATAAGACTTTCCCCGATAAGTCGGAAGTCCTCGACGCGAGGAAGGTCATCCACCTCCCAATTTATCCATTCATTATGTTTCATCCTATATTATCCAACGTTCCTGTTTTATCTTTGGTCCTCACTTGATAATTATCTTTTACTTAAAAAGTAACAAAAATATATTGAAGTTACAATATTTTAATTCCAGGAAATTCTTGTTATTCTTTCTAAAATCGTAATTTCCGAAACGAACAGTCGTTTTTCCAACTTAACGTTCCCTGTCTTCTCTGTTCGGGGTTTTCCCGATTCAGATAGGCTCTTGAGGCGGCCGATGAGCTTAAGCATTCGGCTCCTCTTTTGATTGCTCGGAAGGATTAGAGATTTCCGTTTGAAATCCTTAACTTCCCTTTTAATATACCTTCCCCCTCGGCAGTAGAGATCATTTCTGTCTCAATCCCTGCGACGGAAGTGGAAAGGGTAATCGATTCTCGAGGGTCAATCATTCAGTCGTTACTCAATTATTTTATATTACGCAACCCTACCAAAATCCTTCTGCGTCTTATTCATATTTATCAAATCATATTTTATCTCCTTCCAATAAAGATGATCAGGTCTTTTTCTCCCAAATTTTGATTTCAGTCAATTATGGTAAAAATTTAAGCTGTCACCTAAATCGATGTTCCCTTAAATGATGATAATAAATTTATTGTAAAAAAGTAGTTATAAACTGCGTGGGACCACGTGGAGACAATAAACTTACTTACTCTCCGGAAGCAAAGGACCATCCCATCAATTCCAGAGTCCTAAGGCAGAGGCGGATTAACCTTTTTTAGCACACTCTTAAGAATAAGAATAAATAGCTGTCTTTATTAAAATTTTGACTATGGTTTGAAAAGAAATTAAAATAATTAATATGATTTTGTTGCCGATAAGGTTGAATACTTTTTTAAGTAACTATTTTTTAAAGTAATTCAATCATAAATTAAAATGGTTAAATATTCTTTGAATCATTTATTTTATTTGAACAATGTTATTTACAATAGTTTAATAATACTGTTATGCAATTCAATAATTATTTTGAAATCGGGAATTTCTCCTCCAGAAAGATATCAGTGTTCTTTTTTCAATTCTTTGTCTATTCATGGCTCCTAAACCGGTTTATGACTATGTTTCACGCGGTCCACACGGAGTTGTGGTCGCGTAAATGCGCACCTAGCAGCACAACGTAAAACCCGGAAGACCACTTCCTAGGACCGGGCCAAGTGGTCTTGTACAAGCACGTGCTAGTTAAGAACGCGTGTGGTCCAGTGCAGATCCAAAGTCATCCTAAGAGTTCTGTTCAATTAAATTTATCATATTAATAATATAATTACATTAAATTCGATCGCGTCTCAATGCATAAGCCCATTGGAGAGATCTTAAGTTAGCGTGACATAGAGTTCTTTATAAGGGAGAGAAGCGACATGGACGTCGCGTCCTCTGATTGGCTCCGCTGAACCACTCCGAATAATATAGCGGGAACAGTTAGGTGATAGTCATTTTGGTCACCTTGCTGGTTAGGAACCTGTACGAGTTTCGTGTTCGGTTTTTTATTGTACCATGGCTTAAAATTAAAGCAAATATGCGTAAGAAATAAACGTTTGTGCACTATTTTTTGTGCTTGGCATTTCATTTCATTGGTGATCTACGTGCTGAATTACCTTCGACATAATTCACAAGTTACTTCGTACTAACATGTTAAATGTACGAAAAATTAGTGTTAAATTTTAGGTTTACAATGAAATTAGTGATGATTCAGTGAAAGTATTGATATACGTTTAGAAAACCGATTTTACCAATATTACTTTCCCATGAGAGACCAACGTTAACGAAATTAAAGGGCGGCCATTTTGGTCACGGGACGTGCCTATTAAATGACGATGCGCGCTCAGAAGATCCGCGCAAGATATCAGAATTTCTCTACTTGGAATTTTGTTCGAGTTGTCGCCTCTCTCCGTATAAAGAACTCTAGCGTGGTCCAACGCCAGACGTGTAAACGTAGCCTATGTAAATGTAGAGGAATCAGAACCGGAACCAGAACCCTCTGATTCGTTACGTGTCCTCGCTTGTAACTGTAACAGAGTCCCCGTTTATCTCTGTTGTTGTGAGTTGCACCCAAGTTTTCGGTTGCTGCGTAGAAGTGAGCGCGTGCGGCGCGAAGCTTCTGGAGCGTGACGTAGGGTTGAGCCACTTAGCGCTTTTCCTGTCATTGACAGCTACATGGAGGATGACGGCGACGTCACTTCCGAGGAGATGCGGGTTGCATCTGAGAGGAAGCGTTTCCTGAGATGTGGAGTGCATTAGCTTCAGATCCACCCACAGCAAAGAGTAGGGTTCAATTATGTAGCGAAGGGTTCTTTAGGCTAGTCTAGTCTAAACGAGACACTTCCAATTTAATAGTTGCTATAGCTGGAAGTCGTGACAAGGCTATGACAAATAGATTTACATATATAGAAGATGAAGTGCATAAGATAATTAGAAAGAGTGGAAATTTATGTAAATAGAAAGGTGTTAGAAGGGAGGAATGGGAGGTAAGAATTAACGAGGGAATAGTTAGTGGACTGACAAACGCAATTGGACAAAAGTTGTCAAAGGAGTTACGATTATACAAGTGATGTAAGGTACCGAGTTAAGAATGGGAAATGGTTTATGCCAAGCCCATTACTGGACACGGCAATTTCAACAGATATTTATGTCGAATCGGAAAAGAAGAGAATGGACTATTTTGTGGGCAAATAGAGCAAGGCAGAAAAGCACCTTCTGTGGGGTTGTACACTGTACTGCCAGGAGAGAGGGAGGTTCCTGGGATTCCTGAGGAAGATAGAAATCGTCAATTTCAGAAAGTAAACCAAATTACTAAAGGATAAACAGGTTTATGAGTTATTTGAACAGTATGTTTAGGAGATAGGAATCTTACGTGACATCTTTAAGACAAGTGGGTGATACGACTAGTAGAAGGGTGCGGTCCCAGTAAGATGTGGTAGAGAATAGAAAACGAGAGAGATTCATGAGATACACACGAGTACCCCGGAATGACGTTGTTGAAGACGGGGTTAAATTAATCGAGATACAATAACTGAGACTTCGTTAGATGATGGATAAAATAAAATATGATTTAAATAAATTGTTAAAAAAGTTTCTATTTAATAACGTATTTGTTCTTTTTTATTTATTTTTTATCGTGAAAACGACTTAGTGACTTGTATATTGAACTAACCATTGTTGTTCGAGACAAATTGATATTATTTGTTATTCTTATGAATTTTAGCATCCGTGATCAGAGGTTTTCTAACTTTTCTCTTGGCACCGATCGATTTGGTATCATGAAATGAAAAGAACCAATTAAGAAGTTTAATTATAAAATTTTAATGATTCGTAAATAACTATGAATTTTAATACTCACATTATATAAGATTTATTTATGGCAGGTAATATATTTCATTATTTTACCAATCAGTACATACAGTACATACTAAAATAATTTTACCAACGCTTACTTAGGCGTCGGCGGCTTGTGTCTTGTTTACATTTGTAAGGTTTCTTTTTCCATAGACCCTGTTCAGCAATGAAAGATTCTTCTTTGTAAGTGCATGTGGAATATCGTGTTTCTCCGTTTGTAAGAATGGTTCAGTCTTTCTTACGTGGAGGACAATAAACTAATGTATTCTACAGAAGCAAGCAAGGGACCATCCCATCAATTCCGATCAAGGGTCCTAAGGGAGAGGTGGTTCGAAAAGACAAGAATACAAAATTACCTACGTGCTATAATATTAAAAGAATATCAACAAATTTTTATTGAATAAAACAAAAATGATAGTTCACAAGTATGTAATATTATCTGACTATAGATTATTCGGAATTTAGAGTTATTTTAATTGTTACAATTTATAAACTATAAATTCGAGCATAATTATCTCAATAGACCGTCTCCCCTGGGCAAGAACCTAGAGAACCTGAAAATAAAATCTGCCTCTATCTGAAGGAATACCGGAGAAATACCCAGGTCAGGATGGGACTACACTATTAAGTACACAACCAGGGTTGAATAGAGATAAATGTAAACTTATATGAATAATAAGAAAACAATAAAAGCATGCAGGAAACAGTTTTGAAATTTATTCATTTAGAGTACTAGAACAATGGTGTAATAAAGTAAAAATCAATTGATGTATTTAATAGAATAATTAAAAAAAAACATTAAATGGGAAATTGAAACCCATTTTAACTGTTATTAAAATCTAGGATAGGAACTAAAGTTTAGAGGGAGGTAATTGTAGTTTTGTGGTTTCAATGTATTAAATTTGTTCTGGAGCTCCTACCGCGGCCGTTGTTCCTCCGTGAAAAGCCGTGAGTGCGCGTCGACAGGGCAGCTCCACTCCGCCCTCCGGCAGCGCTTCTAGTATTGACTCCACCACCCTCGCATCCCCACCAACGTCTCTAGAGAAAGAGCTCAGCTTCCGAGAGAGAAGAGCGGGAACATAGACCTAGTGAGAGAGCGAGAGAAAGAGAAAACAAGTGGGAGCTGGATCCCTCTGTTGATGCTGCCGCCAAAAGTGCGGAGGTCGCAAATGGACGAAATAAAACTGATGGCTTCCAACAACTGCTGCTTCTCTCGCCAGATGGAATTGCTCACGAACAGATCGCCGACGCCTCTCCAGATGAATCTGTCCTCGCAGCGGACACTCTCTTCTGGTTGTTGGAGCCAAGCCTGTTTGCCCCCCCCCCGCAATCCTAGCCCGAGTTTCTCTCCAGTTTTTTTCGGGTAGTGACTGATTTTCCAAGGGCGGGAATGTCATTAGGACTTTTGTTTTATTAATCTAGTATTTTACTGCTCGAAATATCTACAATTTATTTTGAAATAATTAATGGATAACAGTACGTATTTATTAAATAATTTCTTTTATAAACATTAAATATGTCACTGCCCTTGGGCCCTTGATCGGAATTGATAGGATGGTCCCTTGCTTGTTTCTGGAGTGTAAGTTAGTTTATTATTCCCCATGTGGTCATACGCAGTTTGCAACTTCTTTTTTGACATTAAGTTTATTCATTTTTTTGTCAGAATTTTGACATTACGTTTATTCATTTTCTAGATAGAATTTGGAGGAAAACAATCCATTTTCCTTATCACCTACCTCTGTCCGTCTCTATCATCGATTCTAGCCAGGGTCATTGAATCAACCGAATAAAAGTGAAGGGTTCTGAATAGTGGTCGCTGTGATAGGTCCGAGGCTGGACAAAAGACAGGCGACTGTCGTCACGTTTTCCCCACACACAGCTAGTACACAGTATTGCCATTTTTCTGAACCCGAGACTGCAAGGAAACATTTGCGATAGCGGTTGTGTTAGAAAAAGTACTCCGCCACTGAGCCATCGGAACCATAATTCTATAGGATTTAGACTATAAAGACTTTAGCATCAATATGCAACTTTTCATTGCTTCAAGAAATTCAAAGGTGCAAAACATAACTTATTTAACGTCGAAATTATTTCATAATTTTCGTACGCAATTTCGGGGAAATCTGTTTTACCCTTGATAAACATAGACATATATTCAAATAATTGTAATCAGTAATAAAAATTGTTATTTATTCATATTTATTCAATATTATTCGTTGTTAATTAATTGTAAAGTAACAATACTTTTCACGAATGAACTTATCTTATTGCAGCTACTGAAAAAAATCGCCATAGGAAGTACGTCCTCTTCCCGAGCTTAATAAAATAGCACTTACGTAACTACATACTTCAAACTGGCTACGTGTTTGGTTCAAGAGGGATTATAGGAAGACCTATAGGATAGGAGACTTTATCGAGATGACTAAAATTCCCAGATTGGACTGAAACTGTAATGAGTGTTTGAGCTTTTGAGATCACTATAGTTTCCTGCACGTTGACAGAAATGTGAATGAAATTGAAGGTCGTCTCAAAATATTATATAGTTGTCTTCAGATATCAGACCCTCCTGTTATGTTGAGTTTCATCGAAAATGTCCAGACTGGCATAACTTCTTTATACTGTAATGTAAAAGTATATTGTATGACATCGTTCAATCTTTAACTATGAATTTGGAAACAAAATAAAAATATTTGACCTTTATGTTTATATGGCAACCTTTTTATTTTTTGTATTATAATTCGTAAAAACCTCAGGGTTAAGTGAGAAAATCCATATATTAATATAACTAGTCTTATTAAAAAGAATATTGTTTATTCTTTTTTGTAAATTTCGATCATTTTTCTATCGCTCCTGAGGAGTCAAAAATCTGTATTTCTGTCAACTTTACTTCTCGTCTTCCTCAATTTTACGTCCCTAGCACAAATCATTTTATACATTAAAACGTTTTTTCTCTAACTCGTGCTCATATGCGCCATTTTACTTTCACCGTCTGCTTTCATCTGATCTCAAACTCGCTGTCACTTTTATTTGTTTCTTCTTTCTGTTTTCCCTCTCTCATGCTTGCTTCCTAACCTTTGCTCGAGCTACCAAGTTAATAATGCATGACGTAGTACGCCACAACTCACCCGCGGGAATAATTTATTCACAAAGAGTTCTCGCAAGCAAACCGCGGTTTGATGTCCGTAGTACGTTGCTTTCAATAGTAAAAGTATTTACTCATCTCCTTTGAAAATGAACTCGCTCATTAAAAAAGATTTTGTTTTCCCACAATTTACTTAACCTCCATACTGCTTGTTTATTAATGCTCTTTACACGCATTTAAACGCCGCAAGTGCAAAAAGAGGAGCCCTTGTTCCACATTTTGGGTTTGAATTTTTCAAGCATAAGTGACTCAAGCGCTAGTCAATAAAATTAAATATTATATTGACTTTACCCCGTAAGAGTACTTCAGTAACTGTTCACAAGGAAAATATAGTTAATGATTCCTTGAAACAAAGGAAGGATAGAGTAATTAACGAGGCGAGATAAGGTGCACTTCTAGTCCCCAAGCGATCTCGAGTCTTTCCGATTTATCCTAATATGTATATGCCCGTATGTTTTATCTAACTGACTGATCTATATATCAGAATTAAAAAGATACTTCTACTAGTCGTAGAAGCCTGAAATTTAGTTTTTCTCATTGCTATAAAATACCAATGAATGGCAAAAGTCCAATAATTCGAAAATTTAATTTTTTAAGTACATTTTTCGGTGATTAATATTACGCGAAGCAAACGTGCATTAGCTTGTGGATGTGCCATGAACTTGTCAAAGCCACCTCGATTACGAAAACGTAGAACGGCGGGAACGTCAGAACAAATCATATAGGGATTAAGGGCTCTAATGACATTGACGAGCCCAAAAATCCCAACAAAAAATATATGGGAATTTATCGAAAATTGTGCAAGTTATTTATAGTTTTATAGACATGTTGAAGTATTGTTAGCTTTAATTTTACAATCAGTTCATAATAAACACCATTCGTTGTTAATTGTTCCGTGTCTTTGTGCATATAAAGTGATAAAAGTGAATCTTTGTGGACATGTGTGAAACGGTATCGACTAGTTACGGGAAGCTACCGTACTAGTCCCATTCCGAGTTTGTATGCCGAGAGTGGCGAACCATCTCTTTACCTCCGGCGGCAACTACTCATGTTACGACACTTTTGCCATGTGCTTACTTTACCCGACAATCTTGTACACATCGGCAGTATTTCATCCTTCTTCTTCCATCCGATTCTACAACAACAGACTGAGAGCAACCATACCTTTTGGATATCGCTCCAAGTAAATTTTGGAAATCTTGATTATACGCTCACCTAATGTCTTAAATCAAGGTTTCAGTAAGACTCCGAAGAGTAATTTCGATCTTTTGCATCATGACAAGAAGAAGCTGCGATGTTGAGGGTATACTTTCACCTAATCTCGACAAACACCACTCCTATATTCCTGTGTTTGCTGACGGGTCGAAGCAGACTGATGGTGTCGCCTGCTTCATGGTGTTCCCCCAGAAAACCTGTGACTACGGTCTTGGAGACCTGTGCAGCGTTTACACCGCTGAGTGCTACGCCATATTGAGAGCTTTGCGATCAACAAAGTGCTCCCGCGGATCAAATATCCTGATTTTCTCTTATTATTTAAGGGCCCATTAAGCAATCCACTATATGTATCCAGCTGATAAGCTGATCCAGAACATCCAGGATGAGCTTTCTTCCCTCCAAAGTGAGGCAAAGAACACAATGTTTTGCTGGATTCACGGACACGTAAGAATAAGAGGAAATGAGGGAGCAGACGTTTCCGCACAGGCGGAATCCAAGAATCGCATGGATTTCTTCACGATTCCAAAAAGGGATCTCCATTGAATGGTTCTGACACAAGGATTCTGATTGAATGGAACAATGAGTGGTTGGCTGTTGAAGGGAATAAGCTCCGACTTATCAAATCCTCTGTTGTGATGGAGCAGTTCCTGTAGGTCAGCGAGGCGTAAGGAGGTCTTGCATAGGACATTGTCCTCTCACTCATCGATATCTCTTGCTACTTGATGATGAACTCATTTGTGAGGAGCGTTGCTCTTCTCTGACAGTGCGTCACCTACTAACTGATTGCAGAAAATACATGAGAATACGGAGACAAATTGGTCTGGCTGCAAATTTACCAACAATTCTCGGAAATGAAACGGATGATGTTAATAAACTATTGAATTTATAAGTAGATCGGGGCTCCTTCTACAAGTTCTCGGAAGGGTTTAAATTTACATTCTTGTTTCTTCATCCCTTTTGTCTTTCCTTTTATCCTTCCTTTCCGTAATTTGAAAATTATGATTTTCAGATTCTTTTTCATTTTTGATGTAATGTATTGGACAACTTTTTCCTTTCCTTTCCTCTCATCTTTGTATTTAGATATTTGTTGAATTCAGGAGGGTTTTTTTAGTGAGTATGGTCGAGATATTCGGCGAGTCCCACACACGGGGAAGAGTCACTACGACTCTTCTCTATGGTGCGAAACTGTATTTTTCCCTACCTGCATGGTCTCTAATGACCTTGACGAGCCCCAAAACCCTACGAAAAAAATCTTTTGCATGTAGGTGACGTTTTGCATGTTTACTCCTTGAATACAGTTAGCCGTGAGCATTACCACTCAAGGAATAAAATATTAATATAAATAATGTTGAGTATTTATAGAGAATTTGTATCGATTTATACTTTCATTTCGTACGTGCGTTTAAGGTATTTTTAGTGTTTGATTGTCTATTTACAAGGAATGAATGTGAAACATGACTCGAAATTTTACATTGATATGTTTTGAAAGGCCATTAGTTTCCAGCCTGACAAATTAATTTGCGTACGATAAATGCAAGAAAGTGAAAAGGGTGTTTCATTAATTGGTAATAATTAAATCAATGTCACCTAGTGCAGTAGGAAAACACAAGTAGTGTTCATAATTCATTTCATTAACATATACATCGGTAACGCATGTACCAACAATTTAGAGAAAAATAGTTTAGTGTTTAGGAGAAACATCTGAGGAATATAATTTTTATTTGAAAATTATTTATGATAGTAAATACATACAATAAATCAGGCATTTTTCTGTATAATTCTATTGCTATACGGTGCCACATGAACTATTTTCTGCTTTTAGATAAAGTGTCACCGGATGCAGTCCGTGTTTGATGGTCTACGCGGTATATCATTTTAATGTAGCAATAAGGATTTTTGCTCTAGATGGGTTAGCACGGGCGCATTCCGTTTTATGGGGGTCTGGGGGTAAAACCCTCAGCGAGTTAAGTTACAATAAATCCTACTGAAATACTTACCATTGATGTTATGTCCCAGTAACGTGTGCCGTTTCACATACTGGATATTTGACTTGAAGGTAATGACTCCCTACGGTGGTTCATTCGTCAAAACCCGAAGTATTTAATATTTTTCTAAAAAGTAGATATTAAAAGTATATTTTTGAGCGAAAATTGAAAAAAAGTGACTGACATGTTTTGTGATATTTAAAGCATGGTTCTGTAAAGAGCAATTTTTAATAATGTTTATTCCTATCGAAAGTATCTGATCAAAATATTACAAGAAATTGAAGATTCCTCAGAAAATTATTCATTCAGTATTTGTGAAGACATTTTTTTTGGTGGTACTTTATCAAACAAGTGAATCATCTGTGAATCACATACTCGTTGTGCAGAATGAGTGATATATCTCAATTGTTGGACTTCTACGGAAAATTTCTTCCAACCTCATAGGTCTATTCAAATTCTACTCCTTGGAGTTATAAAAAAATAGATGAAATCATTGGACATTACGTAACTGACTTTATTAATTACAAGCTCTTTTATTGATTATATTTGTAAACCATGATGTTGCACTACCTCGTCTGAAAAAGTTCCAGAATCTCAGTAATGTTACGTAGTATTCACGACATCGATAAACAATCGATAGATGGTCAAGCCGTGTCGTCCCGCAATCGATCGCACCAATCGACTTGGCAACCCGGAGCACAGAAATAGAGAAATTTGAACAATTGTGGGCATTCATTCGCTCTTACAACTCGTCCGGAGAAGCAACTCCACTTCGCCTTAATACTCTCGTCAGTCGGCAAGCAAGGCGACCCTTCTTTCTCCTTCAGCCTGCACCAGGACATAGCTGAAGGCATTATTATCTACTTGAAGATCATTTCTCCAATTCATCGGTCTTCAATACAACTCAACTGGCATCAACTCAAAGTCATTCAACTCGACTTCAACCACACATCATCCCAGCTGAACTTCAAGGATCATCTCATCTCATTAAATCGTTTTGTTGGCAACCAGTGCTAATTCACTTCATCTACCTTCGTCATGTTCTAATTCACTTAAACGTTTGGTCCTTCGAACTTCATCATTCATGTGCAGGTACGTTTAGCAAAATAATCCGCACAGCATATAAGCAACAACAGAAATTTGCCTTTGCGAGATGACCAAAGAAATGTTGAGTATTTTATTGAAAAGTTAATATAAAGGGAAATTACTATGAAAAACCTCGGATCGAATCTTAAGGGTTGCATGTTAGGGTGAGTTTATAGACAAGATACTTCCAGACGTTACGTTCTATGAAATTATTTTGTACTAGATTTTGAGACTAGTCCATACATAAATGGTCCACTTGTAAATTGCACGTATAATAAATTTGTTACCAATACGTTATCAAACTGCATTTTAATTGTAAATTTTATATCAATTCTACATTTTTTTAAAACTATTACACCTTTAAACATTACCAGCAAATGTTATCAATGTTAAGAACCGTGTACTTCTATTATATAGTTCATGGATAATATATAATAGAATAAGCTTTGTAATGAAGGATCCTTCTTTAAACTCTACATGTTATTTTGTGATCTTGCGTTGGCACCTTAAGGATGTCTTATCCTTGTATAAACTATTATAATGTATCTCTAGAGCTTGTGTGCACAACTCATATAACTGTGGGCTTAGTCTTGCGAACTTGCATGAAGAACTGAGCTGAACTTGTATAAACATTCCTCAAGAAATTGCCAGACCAAACTATGATGAAATACGCCAGAGTTTCATGCAAAAAAAAGTTTCTTTTTGTTATCCATTTTCATTGCTTGTCTCTACTTATTTTTTTACAATTATATACTTGCGTATATGTCTTCCCCTGTTCATTGTCTTGGCTAAAATAAATCATTAATTTGTGTCGAGTTGTCAGGGTCGCGAATTTTTTTCCCTGCGAAATATATGACAACTTCAACAGTCAATGTTTCATACTGAAAGCGGTAAGGTTTACGAAATAAAACCAAGTAAAGAAGAAAGCGTTCTTTATTCACAAGATACAATTTTATATCAAAACGAAGAATCTAGAATCCCCATCACTACGCCCAAAACTGAGTTACCAGGCAACATTGAGTCAAGCTGTGTGTATTTTACCCTGAATTATGGCCATCAAGGGAAAACAAGTTCCATTTACGTAATTCCCTGGTGGAGTGAAGAATACGTGCAGAGCAATTGTGGAATTGTGTTCTATTGCATCCAGCGGAGTAAATGGAAAACGCAAATAAACGTTTCGAAATTCGAGCAAATATTGCTTAGTGAAGTGTGGTATCTGCGTGGCCTATATCATCTACGCCTCTCCGTTAAGGATAATCAGTTATATGTCTCGCTAATTGGGAGAAATTGAGACTTCAAGGGAAAGTCCCGTCAGCAGCTGTACGAGGATGAGCTTCGCCCAGTTCTTGTACAATACTACCATGGGCAGAGGTCGTGCCGAACGGTGGTCTGGCATCTTTCGGAATCGTATCGCTCAGCGTGAGACCAAGTCGAGATGCATTTACATCGTTCGCATTCCACGTACGTGTAAGTAAGAAGTAAAGACTATAAGAAAAATGGGAGAATACTGAAGAAATCCAGATAACCTTATTTTAGGCTATTTTGAACACAATTACTCCATTGGAGACAGAAGACGGTGTTGTTGATATTTTTGGTTTTTCATTTCCACTTGCATTAACTTTTGTTGTTGTTCTTTTTCAGACGATCAGAACTGCTTCATTTAACTATTTGTATATTTGAAAAGAAGAGATTGGGGTTGCTGGGGATACCGAATATCGGGGACATGGAGCTGGGGGAGGGAAAACCTCATCCGCACTTTGGGCGGTTGGGGAATCAAACCCGCACTCTCCCGTTCAGCTGTTGATAGTAATGTTCAAGACTATTGTTACGCAATAGGTATGAATTTATTTTTGCACTGTGTAGTAGTTTATCATTATACTTGCAACCATAGAGCGGAGTACATATGTCGGAAATACATTGCATGTTCGCAGTTGAGGCACTTCTCACGTGTCTTTCCATCCTCTAGGTCTATCTGTGGATCGATCCCTCATTTTACTTTCAAACTCGTCTCCGAGATACATAACGCCTTTAATCATGTCAATACAATGGCTCGTGTCAACATAGAATCACACAAACGACCTTGTATTTCGAGACGTCTGACAGGTGTTGTGATAAGGAACGCCTTTGTTGGCTTCATTTCCGCGGCCAAACTTCGTCTGTTGGGGTGTATTACATCAACAAACTTCTACACAATCTGTCATTCATATCTGTTACTTTGCGGGTAGAATTATGCGTTATACAATAAAAGTGCTTTTAAGTTCGGAATTTTGGAGCCATTTTCAGCAACTTTCATTATTCAAACGATTATAAATATCTGAAAAACCTCAAGTTACCCTTTACTCATTTATTTATTCAGGTTTATTATAAATTCCGTGTGGCTATAAATTTGATCGTTTAATAATTGTGTTTTGTTATACCTCATCGAATGGAAGGTACTAATTCTATTAAAAATAGTTTCATAGTAAATTTTTATTGTGCACCGATCATGAGAAGACGAGAAATATTTGAATCAAATAGTATTTTGATATCCAGAGATAAATATTTACCGGTGATTCTACTCAGGAAATGACGATTTAAATAGAATACTAGATCATAGTACTACTGGAGTAACAATTTTTTCTTCATAATGATACATATATTTAAGTTAGTTTTAATATGGTGAAGGGAAAATCTAATGTAAAGAGTAAACCGAACTGTAATATTGAAATGATAGTTTTCGACGTTCTGACCATTAGAAGAAGAACAAGGCCTGGTTTACTGTATGTTACTTGGAAGAATTTTAGATATTCAGTTTTCTATGATCCCTATACTAAGTATGAAAAACATTTTCAATAGATTTCATTGGGGATTCAAAAAGGATTTTTAGTGCAAGTTTTCAAAACTTGACGCGAGTAAATACGCGGGAACCCAGCAAGTATTAAATATAATCTGGGTATATTTCTCAAATTTATTTTCATAGTACAATTGAAACCACGAAATTATCGAGTTTTAAAAAGGGTTTTTAAGTGGAATATGAAAGTTACATTATTGTTGATTAGAGAACAGAAGGAAATCACTTCAATCGAAAATATTTTAAGTGTATTTATCTTTCTGTATATTTTAAATCATATAAATGTATGGAATAACTTTTGTCTTGCCAGAAATGTAACTAACGTAAAANNNNGTAACTAACCGTAAAACATAGCATAGAGGATGAACTTTCCCAAACATACTATATTTGATTATATTTTCCAGTACTTTTTCTTTTGATTCTGCAGTCTTTCTTTGTACATTTATTCCTTTCTCTTTGTCAAAAGATTCCTGTGGACAGAATATCGTACTATGTGACTTAGAAACTCTTGTTATTGTTAATTCATAAACATGGAAACCTAACTACGTTCTTCTCAACGTAGATCTCCTACAAGGTTGTATATTGTTCATTCCATCCACCGTGCATCCATTTGCATTACTTATTCACAGACCTGCCGCAACGCTGCTCTCGCGTCGAGACTCCAGTGGAAAGCGAAACAGACATTGGTTCGATCCTCGGCTTCTTGTGGATTTCACAAACACAGGGTTTTCCAGGAGTCAGAAAAGGACTATAATAATGGTTCCATTAATTGGGGAAGATTCTGTTTTTGTATGGAGTATTTTACTTGCATTTCAATAACACTTTATTGCATAGTTTTGAGCATTCCTTTGTATGCTTAACGAAGGGTCGTTCTCTATTCATTTCATGTTATCGACTTTAACTCAAGGTCGGTTGGTACTTGATCAAATGCATTTATATATTGTAAGAAACTATCCAACATTTTTTGTTTCGAAGTTTTATTTAACTCCATAAATATGGAAATAGATGGCTATTCACCATTATTTTTTATTTGATTGTATTATATTGCAGGCTTATGTTTTCGTTTATTTTAATTATGGTGCAATTGCTACTCATTACTCACTTAATAAAAAACCTTACTTCGTTTACGGAGGTTTGCCTTAATTTGATTCTCTGTTGTAAAATTACGAATAGAGGGAAATCAGGAACTTATATTTAAATTCATAACAATATTCCAAATTATACTCTAGTACAAAAACGTTTGAAGAAGATGAGAAGATGAGCTTTATTTCGTATTGTTAGATAAGGACCAATTTTTTGTGTATTTTTGTTAATCATTATTTACTCTGGCACAATTTACATGATGGGTCCGTATCTTTTGAGGAATGTTTGGACAGTCATAACAAACCAGATATAGTTAAACTTATAAAATGTTTTAGAAAATTTTTGTAGTGTCAGCCAAAAACAAACTTCTTGAATTTATTTTTGAAACGAGAACGCTTTAAAATTGATGCCTGCCGAACAACAATACATGGTGGGTTGCATAACTACTATCGGTTTCAAAAGGCAATAGACTCGAGTTTGAACCTCCAGTTCAATTTTCATATCTATAAACATGCAACAAATTGTACATAAAATATTAACTTATTTAATTCTGTTATAAAGTGTGAGTTAAATTTTTTAAATTCGTCTTAAAGTGTTTTTTATTGGGGTTGGAAGGTAAAAAGACACGAATTTCTAGAGTTTTCAAGGGAAGGATCAACTGTGAAAATTTATGTTAGCAGAACTATTAAACCTAGAACATTGCATTTTTTACGCAGTGTTGCTGGGATAGTTGTTCATAAGTCGTATTAGTTTTATAATTTTATCTTTGCTAAAAAAATTGTTCTTGTAATTTATATAAAAATTTGCAAACTCAAGACTTTGCAATCGTACTCTCTTCCATCGGACCTTAAAATAACTATATTTGAAAATAAGATACAAATAAACAATTAGCTTATTTGTAATGGTACATTGAGATTTTATATTATTTTATAAAACACGGAGAATCACTGTACTGCAGAGTATGAGTAATGCCGGTGGGCGCCCTTCTCGGGTTTTATAAATATACTGGATATGTCATCAGAGTAAGGAGTTGTCATTTGAGAGGATTTCAGCCAAGTCATGACGATGGAGCACTTACGATACGATTTTTAACTCGAGTTTTTGAAGTTTAAAAATGCCGTTATTGCTGCATAGTTCATTAGAAAAGATGTTGACTGGACGTCAAATGACCCATTCAGGATATCAAAGAGTGTTTATTACGATGAAATGGCTTCTCTGTGGCTGATACTGTTGATATCGAAACATGAAGTGCGTGTCATATCTCGTCTTTGTTGAGAAACAATTTGTTAATTTCAGAGCGTCTCAGGTGATACCGTCTCCACCCAAACATATTCGAGAAAAGGTTCGACTCCGGGTTCGAGTTCCGGTCCATCGCAATTTTCACCTGGTCGTTGATGATGCATATTCAAGAAAAGTTTATTAAACCGTCCGCCACTCCGAATCGGATCGAGTCTTGAGACGACTTTGTGAAGATTACAATGTCTATGAATACGACCCTGAGTCCCTGAAATAAGGAATCCCCGAAACTTCATTTCCTCCTAAATGTTTTTTTGGAGTTTTAATTCGTGCGCGAGAGACAAAGTAAATAACTTCTCTCTCAGTCAGTCGCATTCCGAGAACGATTCATGAGGTTGAATCATCTAAATGACACGTGACTCATTGTTTCCGTGATTAGATTGAAATATCTCCATATGAAAATCCAAATCCTCCTCGACACCTTTTATCGAGACAGAGTATTCGTCCTACTGCAACTGACAGGAGCATTTGATTCCGAAACCCGTTCCCGAATTCAGTGAACGAATCCCTCGAGGAAAGAAGAAGCATCTCGCAATGAATGGAGGCAGTGGCGGGGGATCCCCGAAGCGAGCCCTCCATTCTTGATGGAGACTGAGGTTTCTGGCACTATGCCAGGCTGGGGGCCGCGCGACCGCACCCTCGCTCCATTAACGGGTCTTACATGGAGGGCTTTGGTTTGGCGGGTCGGCTTGTTTTCCTCGCGCGCGCGCGACGACACGTGCGTTGAACCTTTGGGATTTTAGCGGAATCGTAGGGTTATAAGATTTTAGTACGAGGTGTCGTACACAGTTTGGGTTTTTCTTTCTCTCCAGAACGTTTGAAAAAGTACATGAAGAGAATTTTGTAAATGTCCCTTTCTTTGATCGTTTAAATATTTAAGTATACAAAACATTCAATGAATGTACTGTCGGAATAAAAAATAGACCCTTGTTATCACTTAAAACATGTCATCTTTATAGTTTAATCATTAGTACCCCTATATTGTCATGTTTTATATTTGTTAAAAATATTCGTTAATTCTTTACATTGAATTGTAATTGATCATACAAATTGTAATCATTTTATTTTCATAAGTTTTTCTTCGTTGTAGAGTTCAATTGTGAAGTACGTTTTATCATTTGCATAATGATTAAGTAATCTTGTGAATGATCCTTTTCCTTCTTTGTTTACTTTTGTTCAATTTAATTATTTGTAAGTTCTACTAATATATACAGCGTAAAAGTTTGTGGGATAGACAGAGTGTTGGCTTAAGTTTCTCCATGAAATAAAAGCCTTAATATTTTAAATTATATGATGATATCACATTAAGTAAAGTTTTATTTGTTTTTCATTATAGGACAAATTGTGGAATTTTTAAAAACATTACAGGTAAGATTAAGCTTATCGTAACTCAGAATCAATTGAAATACTTTTATGATTAATTATTTTTTTTGAAATAGGAAATATCGTTTCAGCGGATCTGGTATTGAACACGGAGAAAGAAAGATGAGTAAATGTTTAACTATAGAGCAAGGAAGAGAAGAGAGACGAGTTCAAGTTCATTAATTGGTCTAATGTTTGGGTGAATCGAAAGCTCAATTAGTTTACATCTTGCCTAACGAAAGCACTGCTCAATTGGTGTGTGCACTGATATCATGAAGCTGAAAAATATTCCAGTACGAACGCGATAAGAGTGAAAAGCTATCCCTATGAGGGATTGAACTTTTGTATGATACATTATCGCATTAAATCGAGAAAAACTCATTCAAAGTTGACGGTTGATTGAGAAACTCCAGGGGTGTAATAAGTCCTTAACAAATTATATTTTTTTGAATAGCTCGTAATATAACCGCACGTACTACACACTGTTCTACAGATCTAACTGCGAGTTAATACGAAGAACAAAATAAGAAACAAGTGTTATAAATTCTTTTTGTGTAGACTGAGTACAAATGTAGCGTTTACTCCGAACATTGAATCTGTATACTTCCTTCAACGATAATTTTCTGCGCTGCCAGAAAATATTGAAAATATTACTATTAACCTTTTCAACAATCCGTAATTAATTACTTATTTTCCATAATCCTTATATTAATGAAAAGAAATTATTGAGCGTAAAATAATAATACTAATAATAATAACAGAGTAAGAAGGATTACATAAACTAATTTGCTTAGCATTTTACGTCCCCATCCTCTTCGGAAGTCATAGCTTACATTCATGAAGACAGTTGGTTTTTCGGCGAAAGTTTTTTCACTTTCGTGTCATCACTCCCATTTTTTACCCTTTTGCCCTAGAACAGCGTAATTCACGGTGGATGCACAATTTCGTAATTTCCGTTCGCGATTGTCAGCTTGGATAAAACTGTTTTCCCATTTTGAAACATTCAAGGAGAGAATCCTGATAAGGGTTTGAACTGCGTTGGAGCGTATTGCTCGTTAAAATTGTGATATTTGTTTTATTCTTTCTCATTTCACATCATTTACACAATTAAGTCGAAAATAATTAGCATATGCAAGCTTCGAATGTTTCGTTCTAAACATATCAGTTTTAAAGAACTTTAAGAAAGTGCGTCGTAGTTCACAGAAATCCCAATAGTTGGAAATTTGTGTTCAGTTCGCTTGCTTTATGACTTTATTCAATTTTACCTTCACAAACGAGGTACGATTACGAAGATTATTTTTTAGGAACTTGGTTCTTACATTTTACCTAGCTACTATATCTTTTATAATGTGAAATATAAATGGAATTTAAAATATAAATGGTACGTACCTTGATTTTCTTTCTGGTGTCGGGAACAGTCGATACTGACTGGTCGATGATTTGATGGTGAATGTGGTTAGTTCATAACCTGCCTTCTACGTAACGCTTCTCACAGGTCGATATAATGTAATAAAATCCACATAATGAAAATTGTTAATGATGATACACCAAAGAAAGTAAATTTCCTCTTATTTATACGTCAGTTTATATTAATATTGGATAAGACCATATTTCACAACTTAAATAGTTTTAGCCTTCACAATTCATTTGTAAAATTGACATGGCGCCAACTGTCACATGAACGTTTTAGATTGGTTTTAAACACGTTTACCATATGATATCCAAAACAAAGTCGAAACGTTGTATTTATTGTACAGTATGTAAGTTGTGAAATATAGTGTCTTTCATAAAAGTTAGTCGTTTACTTCAAGAAAGAAAATTACCTGTAAGGCGTTTATTCACCTTAAATACTATATATATTCCATTTAATGCAACCCAACATCTCTCCTTCCCAATTCCCTCTCCCAAGTCCAACGGGTACGTGGAAGAGCAGGCCTCATGGTCTGAACCTCGCCATAAGACATTAAATAAATAAATAAATAAATGCTTTTACGATACTGCAGGTAAACACATGTTGTAAGACTACGAAATTTCGCATGGCCCCCCAGTATAAATTCGTAATAATGTGTAATAATTATAATAATGTGTAAAATTTAAAGAAATTCTATGCAAGTGATAGAGCTATTATTTTCAGTGAATATGATATACCGCAGATGAAATAGAACGGTTTTTTTTTAGTTTCCAATTACACGGAGTATGTAAGGAAAGTAATAATAATAAATTTTTTTTCCTGCATCACATTCACAAAAGAAGACACAGTTTAAACTTCTAGGAATACTGACCAATATCTAGTAATAGGTCAGTTACACGAATAAAATATGATTGTATGGCAAAAAAA
>NNCF01126907.1:20732-41675 GCA_002313205.1 Laupala kohalensis | reverse complement strand
CTGTACCCTGTCTAGCCTACGTACACTATATGTAACAATGAACTATTGTTTATTTAATTAAGTAAAGGATCCTTTACTGATTTAAATCTTGAAATATTGAATTAAATTTATAGGCTAAATTTTAATTAAAATTTAACGACTATTTAGGGGTAAATATTATAAATATTCGGTGAGGAGCTCACGACGTTTGGACTTAAATTGAATGCGTCGTCAGGTGATTAACATAACGACAGGGCAATTTAATATGACAGGGCGGTATGAGAATTGAATATAGCTTTAAAATAGCTTATCCTGAGAAATTTCAATAATGTTCAAGAATTAATCTTCAAAGTGAAATAATTTTAGTCAACAAATTCCAAAAGCTGACCTTAATTACCTAACTTTCTTCCTGATCACGTTTTTTCAATTGCTACAGTATGATTCACGGCATCCTGCACATGATTGTTGCAAGTCGTACTGACCTTGGACCTGTATGACTACGTTATAGACCCTAAATGACCATTAGACCGGGTAATTTCAACATGTGTTAAAATTTCCATAATGGACTAACCCTTTAACAATTAACGAAGCTAATTTTTTATTAATAAGAGACTGCTATCGTGGTTAAATTTCGCACATGATGTGCTAAATTTACCTTCTTAACGATTGATACAGAAGACGAGTTTTATTTGTAAAATGTTATTTATAGACGGTATAATATATGTGTTATAAAATATTAAATTAAACAGCAAGTAAAGGTTTTTTTGGAACACTATCTATCCGCAACATCAAAAGTGTATAAATGTGGCAGTTTCCTTTAAACTATCATGTAGCAAATTTTTGTGCCTGTACCCCGTAATCGACTAAAAAAATTATTGCTAAGTGTTTTTTTTTCTGACATGGGGCGTCTTTGTTGATAGAAACGTTGATGGGAGAAGTTGTAATATGATTGCTGTATTTCATAAGGAGAAAAAATAATTCACATTATAAGTTTGCTGTCTCTTCTTTCAAAAGCGAGAGAGAAAGAAAAGAAATCAATAATAAGTAATGGCTATGAAAATTGTCGTTTTACTATGCATAGTATAAGAAGAAAGATTAAGTGATCTGCGTACAATTTGTGATGTGAAGTTTTAAACCAAAAAGACATACGTACAATTGAAAGCAACAGGAATTTTTTTCTATATATTATATATTTGTGTACTTTACATATATCAAGATATATTTCTATATATCAAGATTTTTTTCTATATATCAAGATATATTTCCATATATCGAAATCTGTTTCTTCGCATATAAGAGGTACAGAATCCGGACTATACAGCTGTTAAAAGATAAGGATTAAAAAATGTCATGTCATTTAATTATATTGTCGTGGACGAGTTAAATATTATTAAAAAAATTTCAGCTATTTCATACCTTGAACACATGTTTTAATTGTGACTCATATAAAAAAGAGCTATTTTAACAAGTAAAATAAAATTCCATTTATAGAACTAAACTACTGACGTTAGAAATAATTCCCAAAAATACACCATGTCACTAGCACCGTGGAGCATATTTCTTTGCTTCATGTTGGTATCGAAGTCTTCAGAGCGTAAAATTCTACAAAAGGGAAGACTATGGAACTCATTTGTAGTAAACACATCTCTAACAACAATACCTACAAATATGGTGAGTACCCCTTAACTATTTTAGATCTCTAGCGAGGATCCAGGTGTGTGAATATAATCAACACATTTTTAATTAACAAATTCTGAGTACCTACTCGAGGCAGGAAGACAATGGCCGAGTGAAAACTGCTGTTGATCGGGACCCGAACCCGGGACTAACTGCCTTTGGCGAGAGGTGAGTATCGGTGTACCACACGCCTCGACTGTCGAAGCCTAACACAACATTCATTTTGCCTTTTCCTGTGGATATGCGTCTCACCCCATGCAGGGGATAAGCTCCCTATGCTGGGAGCGCTTTTACGCGGTTACCACGTACCTACGATTCTTACGATAAATGCAATATTTAACTCTNCCCATACACAACATTCAATTTGCCTTTTCCTGTGGATATGCGTCTCAACCCATGCAGGGGATAAGCTCCCTATGCTGGGAGCGCTTTTACGCGGTTACCACGTACCTACGATTCTTACGATAAATGCAATATTTAACTCACAACTTTTAAGTACTTAATCAGTCGGTCGCAAGAGCCACTTGGCCATAGATGTATATTTAACATATGTTCGAAGTAGTGTGTACGAACGTTGTTTCCAAATTTGTAAAAATAATCCAAACAACGGCATCTGTTTTATCGTTTGCAAATTACTGTGGAGCAATTTATGTTTGGAAGTGAACGTCCTCAACACGAAAGTAATTTTATTTACAAATCGCGTGTAATTATATTTTCCTATTATTTGGTTGGCGTATACTTGTTTTTCTTCTATATAGTAACAACTAATGAAAAATTAAACAAATTTTATAAATATTTGTTGAGAAAACTGTTCCAAACTACGTATGACCACGTGGGGGATAATAAACAAAGTTACTCTTCGTTGGCAAGCAAGTGACCATCCTTTAATTTCGATCAAGGGGTCGTGGGAAGTGGCGGATGTAATATTTAAAAAAAATGGTTTAATAAATAACTTCTTTTATCTATTTATTTTTGCAATGAATTTAAATATTGATGCAGCGAAAATTTAAGTTTAATAAAACAAAAGTATTAATGACATTCCCGAGCAAGGAAAATCCGCAACTACCCGCTAGTAAACTGGAGTAAAATGCTGTCCTGGATGGGACTACAGAGATAATGAACACAACTGTGCAAATGTTGAAAAGATTTAGATATAAACTATTATTAAACAGAGACAGCAAAATCAACAAGCATGAAAAAAGAATTAAATTAATATGTAGGTTAAATTAACTACAGCGTGATGATGTATAAGGGAAATTAACATCACTTGCGTCGTCCAAAGTCATGTGGGAAACAAAATCTATTTGGAAATTGAAACTCTCACAAACTTCATGTATTAAAATATGTAAATTCTTTCACTTTGTGGAAACAATAGCTCATTAAAAAGCTTTTAACCGTGAATCTAAAGAGATTCTATTTATTTATATCTGTAAGATTTTTGGAAGGGAATTTTACAAAATTATTCATGAATGATAAGGGCTTCTTTGGCAAAGGGTAGTTGACTCGTCAGGACGATGTGTATTAGTCTTGTAGGAACACATTCCTACATGTACAGAGAAATACACACCTAAATACGTATGATGAAACTCCCCCATGTGACGAACACACGAAAGTTACATAATAGCCATGTCGTTAACTGGTTTCCAAGATGACATCACTCTTTATACAAGAGAGTCCCNATGACATCACTCTTTGTACAAGAGAGTCCCAACATACGACGCCAAAGAATTCTAACATTATAAATAATGGAAGACTCCTTGATACACACGCCTGCCGCGTGCAGCCAGGACGCCCTTCGTTTATCTCTCAATAAACGAACCTCGACCCATAGCAACAAACTTTGATTACTTTAGATTACCCCGAGAACTTTGGTCGAAGTAACATCGTCGCCCGATTACCTCGAACAAGAACACAAGCAGATTACGCTGAAAACCCTTGAGCAGAGCGCATCGATATCCGATTACCTCTACAAGAAGCCCAGCTCAGCGAAATAACTCTAAGTTATTATTACGCTGACGATTTTCCTCGAGGTCACATCACCTCTAACGAGAAGCCCAGCTCCGCTGAAATATCCAATGTCCAAGAACCTGGATTATCGACACACAGAATTCGTCGGTCGTGGGACTTACTCTAGAATTCCAAGACACAGCACGACATCTTCGACCACCGACTCGCCTGAAGTCAGTCGTGAGTTACACGAACCACGCACAATTTCACACTGAACTTTCAACGCCTGTCGTTCGTCGTCTGGTGTTGTTCATTGTTCTACATTACGATGACTTGTTTATAAAATAAAACCTTGTTCTAATTGAACCGTTGAGTATTTATTCTGGAGAGGAGGAGATCTTACTGCGAAGCAAGCCTACATGCTGAGCCTTGCGAACCAATAAAAAATCTTCCCCGACAGTCTTATTACGATTGTTGTGATCGTGAACTAGACTATTTCTTTCAAAGCAGGAGTAAGAATTTAATAGTCTTATAAAACACGATTGATTCATAAATGTATATGCAAGGGAGAGGAGATATGCTCAATTCTCTAAATACATGTTTACATGAATTTCGTGGGTTAGATTTGCATATAATCCGATGCAGTTCAATGCTCTTTGCTATATCAAATACTTCCATTTCTAAATGTTAATTTCGTGTCTAACCCTAGAAAGAACGTAAGTTGTATTTATTTATACACTTAACATTTTACTTTATCAAAACCTCTGTTAGAGTTTAGACTGTTTTTGACAATTTGGGGCGGGTTCTTAATGTTGCGAAATTTGATAAAATTTAGCCTCCCATCTGAGGACTATGAATCGAGATGTACCTTGAGCAAGAATGCAAACCAAAAATTATCTTAGTATCGTTTGAAGAATTAGTGTTATACGTAAGGGACCCCGCAGACGCACAAAAAAATAGCAATATCTTTTACGTTAATGTCCTTCGTATACAGTGGTTCCAAAAGAGAAATAAGTCTCATCTTCTTAGAAAATCATCTTTGGTGTTACGTGTCGTAAGTCAAGTGCCCTTCCTTAACGTTGTGTTTTGTGTTTCTCTGCAAGTGTTTTTGGAACCCTTTTGAGCACACCGTTTTGAAAAATTAAATTTTTCGCTAACAAATTAATGAAGAAGTGATTTCAAAATTTGTGAAAATTTTGTAGAAAGGCCAGATTTCTAAAACGACGGTTTTCCTTTGCGAGCTTTTAAACTGCAGGAATTAATTCTTTACTAACAAAAGGCGGATGCCCATCTTGTTCCTTAACATGCACTTGATGACGTGCTTCAATTAAATTTAAGACACTTCTTCTTACCATTGAATCAATTGTCGCATTTTTTCTTTAACCTCACAAATCTGTCGGTAAATATGGGAATTTCTTAGATTTTTTCGCGTACAGAAAACGAATTACAGATCGAATCTCGCTCGCGAGAGAGTTCTCAATCAACTTTGCGATTCAAACCAAGCACTACAAAGAGTAAACAACAAAAACCGAACTTAAATGGCGACATCTTCTTCAGAGTAAATACCGATCATGTGTCGAACTGCATTTGCAAAACTGCCGGGCAGAGACAGTAGGATAGTGCTGTTCTCCATCGTATATACCAATAATTTCTTCCCTTATTTTCTCATTCAATTCCTTTTCATTATACCTAATTGACCTCACTTGCGTACGAAAGGGAAGTGTGAATGTAAAATTTTCATTACCACAAGTGAATCTCAACTAGCGCTGAGTTTTTTTGTTCGGTATGAACTGATTTGTGTGATATGTTACCTTATTGTTTCAGATACGTTACGGAATGCCTATGATGACCCGTGTGGAGATCAACTTATGTTTCGGAAATGAATGGACGGCACTTGGCCGTGACGGAAATATCATGCTAAGGCTCGCGAAGCACTTAAACTGTGAAAGTCGCATATCAATTGAATATGCTCATTCAAAAATTGGTGCATGCTCTATTCAACAAATTCAATCCTATTTTGCAACAGAACAATTTTATATTTACGGTGAAGGTGTATATCGTACCGACGTACGACAAAATCCGGTGGAATATTTATAACCCCATGCATTGCAGGATATGTGCTTTTTGGTGCCAGGCGCATCACCAATTTTCAGAAGTATTGTTAGTTCCTTCTCTACATATGTTTGGATTGCAAATGCTGTTAGTTTCATGGTGTACGATTTAGCTCACTATTATATATTTCGTTTATCTATTGCTACGACACTTTTAAAAATCGTTGACTCCTTTATCAACGGGTCTTTTGACAAACGAGAAAGGTGTCTGCTGATATGGTCGGGTTTTTTCAGTTTGATAATGATCAATGAATATACAGGCTGCTTTACGAGTTTCTTGACTACACCGAAAAAAGGTGCAAAAAATAATACACTCGAACAAATAAACTCTTATGCTAAACAAATATACGGAGCACCTGAATATTCTGACATTTTCGTTCCGCCCTATGATGCTAATGACACCATAATTGAATTGTGGTATAAATTATATAATACTGACCGTAAGGACTATATTCGGTGGATATACAAAAGAGATGATTTGTTCATTTTGGATTCAAAGATCTCTTTAGAGACGTTGGTGTGGTTCACGGGCGAAGCGAATCAGAATTATCGCATTGCAGAGGAGTGCTTTCTCACTCCTTCGTATATCTCCTTCCCTGTAAGAAAAGGTTGGGCACAAACTCCCAAATTCGACAAAGCGGCGCAGAACTTGGTAGAAGCTGGTATGACTGAAAAATTATCAGAACATCATGTATTATATGTGAAGAAATTGCATAATAAGAAGAAGTTCTGGAAACTATCCACCTATGCAAATGACTGTCTAAGACGAATTGCCAACTTCTACGAATTTACATAATATGCGAATAAACGTCACAAAAGCGAGAATTTTCTGTAAATAAATAGAAGTTAATATCACGAGAAATTAAAACAGAAGATACTATTGATTTTTCTGGCTCGATTGAGGAAGAACACATTAGGGCTGCAAGAGCGAGTAAATTGATTTGATGGTCGATACTTGCGATAGATTTAAGAAATTTGAAAGTACTGCCAACATAACGCAAAGTACACTTATCATTACCGATATGTACTATGACGAAGTAGAGAGGATGGCTACACTTAATTAAAATTTTAAGGAATTGCAAAACAAATTGATAACAATAAAATAAATTGCTTTCGTCTATTATATCAGGTTTGACTCAGCACATCGTGTTCCTCAGACAAAAATACAATGAAACTAGAAGAGTCATGTTGGTGGGCGAGGATTGTAAAGTTTCAATTAATGTGATTCAATTAATGTTTGAACGTCCTGTTCATGCATCATCCTATAATATTGCAGCACTTTCAGGCATTTCTATTAGTGTAAATTATTTAAAAAATAAAGGAATATTGAGCATATTTTGTTTCACAATGACTAATTCCTCAAAATAATCTCAAAAAGTAATTTTTTCAACAATTATTTTATGATTATTCGGTTAGATTACGCGTAAGAGCTAACACAGGTCTCAGAAGTATTTTTAATTTTAAGACATTGTTTTTCGAATACATTTTTTAGAAAAATTTATGTGTGATGTTTAGAGAAGGAACAAAGGACGTCTCAGTCACATGGTTCAATATTTTTTTACTGAGAATTTAACACTCCCTCATCATCAATAAAATGAAAATATCAGGGATTCATTTGATGCCATTGTAGCAGTTTCACTTTTATATATTTTAAGATTAACCACAAAAAGGTTTAATTTTACTCGTAAATTTAGGCATGTAAATAAAGTTATAAGTTAAATAAAAGGAACAAAGAAAAATCTCTAATAATGGCAAAGCAAATGCATTAATAATATGTTATCTACCTTCTATGGATTGTTCAATTGCTATGAAGGTCAAAAGTCAACATTAGCGTGTACATAGTGGTAAGGCTAACAAATGCACACTAAGTGCCCAGCTTCTTTCTACAATTGCCATTAAGCTGCAGGGATCTTTCGTCATTTGGTGGATGTGGTGTTTGTACATCCCTCGGTAAAATTTAAATTTCCAACAATCATTAGTTTTTGAAATTTACATTTTGTGCATAATACTTTTCTTAATAATAATATAAAAAAAATATACGGGTGATTCTCTCTGAGATACTTCCTTTACAGCATATTTACTATTTCTTATATTCTTACATATACAGCGAATTGCTCATCAGTCGCGACAATATATACTAATTTTTTGGTACTATTTCTTAAACAATTTGTCGTTACAACTGGCAAAATTCTTATTATGTGTGGCATATAGGCTTCGTTAGAATTTCTAACAGATTTCGGGGATTTCTCTGCATATTTGCATCGCTTTAGAAAAGTGAAAGTGAAAAGTACCTGTGGACTGTGAGAGGAAACACCCACACACGTGTTAGGGGATTGTCTCCATTTCGCACAAGAGAGAGCTATTTATCTCCAGGAAATGGGACCAAAGAAGAAAATCGTGACCACAACAGAGAAGAAGAGAATCGTAAATACGGAGAGCAAATGTTGTGAGTGAGAAGAGTTCGTGTGCAAAATATGTGAATGTTGGTTGAACTAGCGTAGGTAGAATTAAATGGCTAAAATATCTGAATTCGATTTAAATATACAAAGTGATATGTACTTATTGGGATTTCAACTTGGAAAACCTTTCTCGTCGACCATTAAATTAGATAATTGCAATTAAAAGTGATGGTTTAATACATGGCGTCTTATCAAGAAAACATATATATTAAAAAATGTCCAACTTTTAAAAACGAAAAAAAATAGTTACGTGTTATAATAGCACAGTGTACTAGCGAATGTATTTCTGTAAGAAGATCGACCAATGGGTTTAGTGATACTTTTTGACTGACAGTTGATAACATTTTATTCCTAATTGGGCTAACAACTGCGAAGGAGAGAAGTATTAACCGGTNGAGTTAACATTTTATTTAAATTTTTAACTTTTAGTTAATTTGTAAAACAGTTGACGACATTATAAGCTAGTCACAAATCTTCTATTAACTGAAGGTAGTTTTAGCGCTGGTTGAGGTAAATCCTTAAAATATCTAAATTAATGTTTTTCATAATTATAACTCATATTGTTGTTTAGAATCATTCAAATAAAATTAAAGGAAACAATTATATAAGTGATTCGTATAAATTAGTGTGCGGGTCTCACGATTTTCTGTTAGTTTGTTGTGACATCTTTTCTTCGCTGATTGTGGGAGTACGCCTTGTCCGAAATTTGTCTTATCTCGCATTGTTGGAACGCACGGCCTATTAATGCTCAAGGCTGTCCTGTGTTTCCCTTCCTAATCGTGAAATATTGGTAAATGGCCAGTAAGTTTTCACCTCTATGAGTAACTAGAGTCAGTGCGACTCTATTCGTCAGTGCTGAGTGTGGGAGATTCCCACACGGCGTCGTCAGGAAAAGGAAATCAACCAAGTTCAAAGGCACTGCAATGTACATCGTCCGACACAAAGTTGCGGGAACATAATTTATTTCTGTGCATCATGTAGCGTTGCGTATTTGTATATTTTTGCTAACACAGCAAAGTTTAGAGGAGCTATTTGTCTGTGTTTGCTTTATTGTGGGAAATACGCGATCACTCGTATCCGTCCTCTTGTACTACTTGACATGGATAAGGTGATACGCGCCATGATCACGTAATCAAGTTCATATTGGGTTCGGATATTCGTAATTTACAATTGTTCTTTTTTGACTTTTTTCTATTTTAGCTTCTACCACCGGATTCGTTACAGAGTAAACAAACAGAAATCGAAAAAAAAAATACTATAATTGAGTTGACGATGTTTTTAGACATTCGTATATTAGTTTTGTTTTTTGTTTTTGATCAGGGGAAAATGGCGAAGTGACGGGGATCGAACCCAGTATTCCTGCTTTGATAGGTGAGATGTTTAGCACTACGCAAATGGTGAAAAGTTATAAAAGGCGAATAGGTGGTGTGGTGATTAACATCCCAGCGGTGTAAGTCAGGGTTTTTGGGTTCGATTCCTGGCTCGTCACCATTTTCACCTGGTTGAAAGTTAAAACGTATCTTCTCCCCGTAATGTGCAGAAGAAAGAAATATATGAATTGGTTTTGTTGTTTTCACAGCGTGAATTAACTTCTTATTGCTTACTACAAGAAAACATAATAGTTTTCATGGTAAAATATATTTATAGCTGGGTAAAAGTTACTTCTTCTTTTATAAAAAATTTAAATTTGTTGATTTTCATGACGGGGAATAAGCATTAGAATTATCGTATCTTATAATGAACTTTTGTGTGTTTAACTAACTAAAGGATCGTTTACTGTTTGAAACTTTGAAACTTTAACTTTATATGCTTAAATTGAACTAAAGAGTTACGACCTTTTAGGTCGCGTAATATAAATATTTGTTAATGAGCTTACAACGTTTGGATTTAGATTGAAGGCGTCGGTATGTGATAAACATAAATTTAATGTAGCTAATTCCGACAAAATTTTAATAAGATTTAGAAATTTATCTTAAAAATGATTTTTTTGGTAAAGGAATAAACTGACCATCTAAATTACTCAAGTTTTTTCTAGTGCAACACGGTTCCTTTTATAGCTACAATATTTTTTACGACTTCATGCACATTTTTATTAAAAAAGTTTATATTTCTATTCAAGTAGTTTCAATTGAATATTAAGACACAAAAAAAAAGAGATATGATTTTTTTTAATGCAAGTTGTACTGACCTAGACTGTGAATAACGATGTTTTAGTCAGGATAGCTAACTTTGTAAAAAAGGGGAATGTGGATAAGTATAACCTAGATGAATATTTGTGGGAGAAGCTATTTTGAAAGTGATTTTCGTTTCTTACAAGCATTTTCTCTGATAAATGAGGACGAGGAATTACAAAAAGTGCTATTTTGAACTGACGTAAAGGCTTCTTGCACCTGCGGTTAAACAGTGATATCGATTGATATCCGTGTTATATTCACCAGAATCAGAAAAGTACCAGAAAATTGGTCTTTTTTAATCTTACGTGCGCCCTCTAGATTCAGTCAAAAAGTTCTTTCGTTTTGCTGGATTATTTAAAAGTTTATTTTAGGAGCTTCGTCCATAAAACTTATTAAGTCTTTGATTCCTTTTTTAGTTTAATTATGAAATGGACGTTTATTGTAGTATACAATGTATCACTAGACCGGTTATTTCAATCTTCTGTTACACGTTGCAATAATGAGCTATTTCTTTAAGAATTAACGAAACTAATTTAATAACGAAGCTATTGCAATAATGAGCTATTTCTTTAACAAATAACGAAGCTAATAATAAGAGACAGTTTTCGAAGTTAAATTTTACACGTTTGGTGCTAACTGTACCTTCTTAAAGATTGATACAGAAGACGAGTTTTTTTGTAAAGTATTTTTTGACATAAAGATATAATTGTTATAAAATGATTGAAATAATACCGCAAGAAAAGATTTCTTTGGGGCATTGTAAGTTTTCGTAACAAGAAAAGAGTATAATTGTGGCACTTTCCTTTAAAATACCATATGGCATATTTTTTAGGATGTACCACGTAATCGCAAAAAATAACTATTATTGCAAGAGTTTTTTCTGTTATGAAGCGTTTTTGTTGGTAGCAACGTCACAACGTTGATGGGAGAAGTCATAATATGATTGCTGAATTTCCTAAGAAGAGGAAATATTTCACATTATTCGTTATCCGCCCCTCCTTTAAAAATCGAAAGAAAAAGAAAGAAATGAGAAATAAGACATGACTGAAAATTGTCGTTTCACATTATATGCGATGCTAAGAAAGATTCACTGATCAATGTGCAATTTGTGATGTCTTATTTTAGACCACAAATACATAACTACAATTGAAAACAAAACTGGAAATTTTTTCTCTATACATTTGTATATTTTACATATATCATGATACATTTGTATACATCAAGATACATTTGTATATACCAAGATATATTTCAGCCATTTCATACCTTAAACACTTGTTTAAATCGTGACTCACATAAAGATAAGCTTTTTTCACATATACATAAAAATTCCATTTATAGAACCAAACAATTGTCGCTAAATATAACTTCCAATAAGACACCATTACACTGGTAGTGTAGAGCATATTTCTTTGCTTTATGTTGGTAACGAAGTCTTCAGAGCGTCGTCTTTTACGAAAGGGTGTTCTATGGAACTCTTCTACCCAAGGAAGGTTAGCAACCACATCTCCACCAACAAAACCTACAATTACTCCGTAACTATTGTAGTTTTTCATCTAGGATCCAGATGTATGAATATAGTCTACACATTTTTAACTCACAAATGAGTACTAATTTGGGGAAAGAAGCCATTGTCGAAGAGATAATTGCTTTAGATCGGGACTCGAACCACTAGCTATTGGCAAGAGGTGAGCTATCGGTGTAATCCACCCGTCTCGGATGCCGAAGCCCATACATAACCTCCACAATTCCTTTTTCTGTAGATATGTGTCACACCCCACACGGGGAATAAGCTTCCTATGCTGGAAGAGCGCTTTTACCCGGTTTCCACATACTTACGTGGCTTACGTTAAATACAATGTTTAACTCACAACTTTCAAGTACTTAATTGGGGAGGGTAAATTTACGTCTTCTACGGCGAGAAGGTAAGTTTACGTTATTCCGGGTTCGAAGTTCAGTACGTCGCAAATTTGACTTGGCCTTAGATCACGTGTATTTAACATATGTTCCAAGTCCGAACGTTGTTCCTAAATTTGTCGCAAGAATAGAAGAAATGGCATCTGTTTTAGCGTTTGCAAATTCCAGTGGAGCAAATTATGTTTCCAAGTAAACGTCCTCAACACGACCGATATTTTACTTGCACGTCGCGTATTATGATATTTTATTGTTATTTTGTTGGCGTATACTTGTTTTTCGTCTTTGTAAAAACAACTTATAAGTAAATAAACAAAAATTTTATAAATATTTGTTGTCAAAATGCAGTTGTAAACTGCGTATGACCACGTGGGCAACATTCAATAAATTATTCTTCGGGAAAAGCTAAGGACGAGCTGCCATCATATCCGATCAAAGGCGCATGAGGAGTGCCGGATTTAGTATTTACAAAAGAAATCTTATAATAAATACCTACTTTTATCTATTTATTACTCAAAATAATATGTTAATAATAGTGCACAAAAATTCAAGTTTATTTAAAAAAAGTATTAATGATTCGGGAATAGAAAGGGGTCTCTTGGGCAAAGAGTTGTTGACACATCAGGACAATGAAAATTAGCCTTATATCGAGTGATGTGTTCGTGAACTAGTCTACGTCTTCTAATGCAGGGATAGGGTTTTAATAGTTCTCTCTTAACATACACTTCTGCTTTATGTGTATTTATAAAAGGGAGAGGGAAAATAAATAATTCTTTAAAAAAGGATTTCGTGAATTTCGGAGGTTATATTTACATATAATTCGATGGAGTACCACACACTTGCTATAATCATTAATTCCATTTCTTAAATCTTTAATTAATGTCTAGTCCTACCAAGAAGGTATAATGTTTTTAAAAATTTACGTTACATTTTTCTTTATCAAAATATCTGTTACAACATGTTTCGGCAATTTGTGGCACGTTATAAAAATTTCGAAACTTAATGAATTCAGCCTCCTAACAATAGACTACGAATCGTGTTGTACCCCGAGAAAGATGCAAACCACGTATTAGCTTACTATCGTTTGAAGAATTACTGTTAGACGTAATGGACCCCTCAGACGCACTTGAAAACGCGAAGCACTAAAATTCAGGTTAATGTCGTTTCGATTCAAAGGTTTCATAAGCGACCCAAGCCTCATCATGCTTAGAAAATTATCATCTTTGGCGTAACGTACCGTAAGTCAAGTGCACTGCCCTAACGTAGTGTTGACTGGACCAAACTATACCGACGTAGTCTTGACTTGACCGAACTTTACCAAACTATACTGACGTAGTCTTGTGGTAACGAATCACCTCCTGGTGAATTTTTGAACTGCTCTCAACCACGTTGAAGCTGGAGCTACCATTCGAGGCACTTGGAGTACGTGAGGTGAGGAATGCAAAAGTGCACGTGGCTTTTTTAATCTTAACTCCACATCCCGATTCCCAGGGAGTTGAATTCGAAACAACGAGAATTACCGTTTTGGAGATATAAGCCAAGAGCCCTTCATAGACACACACAGTGGAATCTTACTGTAAAGTCTGTGTTCCTTAAAAGTGTGTTATTGCGAAATGCACTGGCACTCGTTTTGTCATAAAATCAGACGATGATATGTTTGTCAACATTCGTTTGCTTTTGTTGTTCTTACGTGGGATTGAACGAAAACGCGATCTAACGATTTGCATAAAGTCAATGGCGCTCTCTGAAGTAGCAAAGAAGATAATGGCATACCGTCAATTGTTGTTGCGTAAAATATTCAAAGACGTTATTCCGGACAATGAATACGACACCAACCATTATGTCTCGTGGTACATGTATTCGCCCAGAAAGTATCCAATCTATCCGTTTTGAACCGTTTATGTGATATGGGTGAATGCAATTGCTCATTGAACAATCAATTTCTTCGTACGAGTCTATCCTACATGAAAGACGTCTTCATAACAGTGATATGTGCACGTAAGCAAGTAATAATACCAAGACACCATACAGCATTCACTAACGAGAGATGTAAACTTGACCCATGCCACTTTAAGGACAAATCGTTCATCACTTCGCACCATGTGGATGCAAGGATTCTAAGGGAGATATGGACCAACATCCAAAGATTAAATCTCAATTGCTCTGCTACAGTTTTAAAGAAACAAATGGTTCATAGAAACAAATGGAAATGATCTGTAAAAGACAAGATAAAAAAAAGATACTCCAGAACAATGGAGATGCAAATAGAACGAAACCGTATTAATATATCTTTTAGGAACAAGTCACAAATTTTCTAAGGAAAAATGTATCATTAATGAAAATTGAAGAAATTACGGTACATTTTGAACTTTCTTGCCGTCTTTTTTCTGTTTGTATAGTGAATACATCGAAATTGGTGTCCCTTATTTCATCACATATCTTATCAAGGAACAATTTATTTTTAAGTTCTTATTTAGCGTGTGTTTTTTTGGCTCAATGAGAATAGGGAGCTTGATGTATTGACTTAAAATGGTATTATTTAAGAAAATAGACATTTCTGCATCAATCCAGTGTTCCTTATTTATGATTCATATCCATTCCATAAATTTTCTTTGCGGGTCAATTAATCAAGGACAAGTAATTTAAAGGAATCAGTTTTTGGGAGAACTATCGTGTGCACAAGAAACGTTTGGTGATGTTTCCTTAATTTATACTGATGATTGTTTTGATGTAACACAAACAGTAATGAAAATTGCAGTAACACAAAAATTCTGAAGTTGTGAATATGATGATACACATTTATGACTGACGTAACACGACGGAATATACATATGCAATAAACTCTTTTTTTAAATTAGTACACTTGGTATTGATAATTTTAAACATGACCTTTGTATACACAGTATTCACAGCGAATGTGTTATTTGAGCTACGCTAAAAAAGGATGTATAATGTTACAAATAAAAACCTTAAACCACCAAATACCCCAGGGGTCGACTATGACCTGCGAGGAAGCCTCGTCAGTGAAAACCAATTTGGGTGTCCATGAGATTCGAATGGGGGTCAACAATAGTGGATATCATTTACTCGGGTCGTGACCAGAATTTTGGCATTCATGAATATAATATTTCACATAGTGTATGTATTATAACAAAACGAAATATAAAATTTAGAATGGCAAACAAAGAAAATATGAGCGTGAGTTAATGTAATGGTGTATTGGTTCGCCCTCATTCACCTGCGGCTAGTCATTTCTTATCTGGGTTCGTGCCTGTACCTATTTGATCAAAGGAAGGTCACATACTGGAATTCCTACCAGAAAAACGCGTTATAAAGAAATTACTTCAGTTATTTTAATGTTAAGACACAACTCAAAATACTACTTTTTTACATCCCTCAAAAAGACATACACGGTACACTGAACTTAACGCATTTATTATCATCAAAACAAGACAACAAATACTTTATGCCCAAATGTCGTCATCTCCTTCACAACAACTACTTCGCATTGGCCGAATCTTGTTTGCAATATTGCCGCGGCAAGAAATACAATTTGAGCTTACTTAGTGGATGTGCCTCGTAAATTTATATGTGGATCGTATTTTTTGTTCTGCTCTCAATCGTATATTTCAATATTCTGCTGTTGTTTTTGCCTTATGTTTTCTGACCAATCCTTTTCTTGATACTTAATTAACCTCACCTGCGTTCATAATTGATGTGTAAATGTTAGATCTCCATTACCACAAATCAATCTCAATCACCACCTAATTTCTTTGTATCGGTATAAACTGACTGATATGATATGTTAACCAATTGTTTCAGATACGTTTTGGAATGCCTGATATGACCCTTTTATCTGCCAACTATCGTCGGGGAAATAAATGGATTCTGGTTGGACGTGACGGAAATATCATGCTGATTCTCGCGGAGCATTTCAACAGCAGCGAAAGCCGCATATCAATGGAATATGCTAAAACAGAAATGGGTCCATGCACAATCCAAGAAATTCGATCGAATTTTGCCACAGACCAATTTGACATTTACGGTGAAGGTATATATCGTTTCGACGCACAACAGGATGCGGTGGAATATTTATACCCCCATGCATTGCACGATTTGTGTTTTGCGGTGCCTGGAGCATACCAATTTTCAGAAGTATAGCTAGTTCCTTTTCTATATATGTTTTGATTGCAATTGCTGTTAGTTTCATGGTATACGCTTTGGCTCACAAGTATATATTTCGTTATTCCATTGCCACGTCACTTTTAAAAATCGTTGACTCTTTTATCAACGGGTCTTTTGACAAACGTGAAAGGTGTTTGCTGATATGGTTGAGTTTTTTCAGTTTGATTATGATCAACGCATTTACAGACACCTTCACGAGTTTCTTGACTACACCAGCAAAAGGTGCAGAAATAGATACATTCGAGCAAATAAACTCTTATGCTAAAGAAATTTACGGTGCAACTTAATATTCTGACATTTTTGTGCCATCCGATGATGCTAAGGATACCATAAATCAATTGTGGTATAAATTACATAAAACTGACCATTAAGAATGGATCACCCGAATTTATGACACTAAATATTTGTTCATTCTGGATTCGAAGATCTATTTTATGTCATGGATATCGTATTAGGAAACGTTGAATATGAACTTGCTCTTCTATTTCCAGCAAAGGAGAGATTTCGTCATTTTGGATTCAAAGCTCTTTTTAATGTTATTGATGCCGTATTTCGACAAGATGAACTATCACATTGTGGAAGAGTGCTTTCTCACTCGTTCGTATATTTTTTTCCCAGTAAGAAAAGGTTGGGCACTAACTCCCAAAGTCGACAAAGCGGTGCAGAACTTGGTAGAGGCTGGTATTCCTGAAACAATATTCGAATTAGATAAATTAGGTTCGAAGTTACGGACATATTACGACGATGGTAATTATGCTACAATAGATGAATCTAATTTAAAAAATCTGTCTCTGGAACATTTACGAGACTCATATATAATTCTGAGCACAGGGCTTATAACAGCATTCACGGCGTTTTTATTTGAAATATTGCTAAATTGCGCTCACTAACCTTATTACCTTTACCTTTGCTTCATGCTATGCAAACTACTTCCTATTAAACAAAAAATAACTTCATAGTCATAAAAAAGTAAAAAACGAAAAGCAAATATCCTTGACCGCGTGGGGGATTATATAGTAAGTTACATTTCAGAAACAAGAAAAGGACCATCCCATTAATTGCGATCTAGGACTCAGGGGTTGTGGAGGTTTTAATATGTATAAAAGAAATTATTATACGAATACATGTTATCGATTAATTATTCTAAAGCAAACCGTAAAAATTATTGCTTTTAATATTTGAGATTAATAATAAAGAAATTAATAATGAAATTCGCTCCGATGGAAAATCCATCTCTACTCGGAGGAAAACCGGAGAATTACCTGGACCTAGAAGGACAACAGACATAATGAACACAATCGCGCCAAATTTGCGTATAATAAGAAATAAACTATTATCATAATAAAATATTTCATAAATTAATATGAATATATTCTTTCATTAGGGAATTTGTATTCGCTGTGATGAAGTGCGTTTATGGCTGGTCGTGTTGTAATGAAACACATGTCTTACCATGTGTGGTCACACATCCTCTATATTTAACTCCAAAACGGGATTGTTTAAGTATTCTAGCATTATACGTCTCTATTTCTGCCTTTGCAATAATTGTCGTCACTATGCGCAAGTGGGTACTAAAGCATAAGCAAACACAACTAAAGAAATCAGTTGCTACACGGAGATTTCACACTTACTGGTTCAATTTTGACTGCAGCTTGACAATGATTTGTTAGTGTTCACAATTTAAGTGTTATAGAATTTGAAATTTCCAGTTGTAGAACATATTCATTTCTGGAGCTTATTTTGAATGTATCTACCGTTTGAATATTTTGAAAAAATAAACACTACTTCCTGATTTTATTCGACTCGAATCGGTTTCCGGTTCGGATTGGAATCGCCAACCTTAACTGATAAGTCATTGTCCCTTTTCAAATAGAAATCTTTTAAAATTATACCACTATGTAAATTAGAAGATTTTTTAAGGCATTTTTTTGTTCGTTTGTACCAATTTTACCTGGTGGTTTTATTTTTGAAAAAGGTGCGACTCTCGTGTGTTCGTCTATGGAGGTCCACTATTTCTAAATGTCCCGTAAATTGGATGCTTAGCACTCGTATCGCATCTGTAATTTTAGGAATTTGTTTGTACAATTCATCATATGGTTTTGGATAATTTGTATAATGCTTGATTTTAGAACCAAGGATTTTTCTTATGATTTTGTATTCTTTAAGTTAATGCAAAGAATCCAATTTATTTAAGTTAAGGAATGATAATTATAAGAAAAATCCTTCGTTCTCAAGCCAAGATTTAAATAAATTTCTCAATATTAAATGAGAAAACGTGCAAACAAATTTATACTTTTATACTTTTACGACCAACACTTCGAAAGAAATTCAAAAAATGAAAAAAAACAAAAAACTTTCTCTTCACGTTTCGACGTTTAATACAACGTCTTTCTAGCGCATCATTATCNGTATATAACGTATTTGTTAAATATCTCCTTTTATCAATATTAATTCCACCTATTGGTTTCTTCATCGGAATGATTGGGATGGTCTCTTGCTTGACCCCGGAGGGTAACTTAATTTATTGCCTCCCTCGTGCTCATATGCAATTTGCAAATGCTATTTACAATATATTTTACATTTAAAATATTTGAAAAATACTTCTTTTCAAAGATACTCTATAACACACATGTACTGCTCTTAAAAACCTAAGGATGTTTTTTATCATTAAAAAAAGTGTTGCATTTCCTCCTTTAATTTTCATGGTGTGAAAAAAAAAAAGCAAACATAACTTTTAAACTAATGTGTTTCATTGAATAGACATTAAGTAGATTTAATTCTACAACGATAAATTTCTGGTTAAATATATTTTTTAACATGTATTTATCTGCAACGCTTAATGTTGTGTTTTTACCGTCACTAAATATTGTTGCAGTTTTATTTTTTGTTTTCTAGGTGTGAAAATAAACGCTAATATAACATTTAAACAAATTTGCTTCATTATATAGACGTTAAAAAGGTTTAATTATACGACAAGAAATTTTCCTATCTTGAAAACATGCCTGTTATTGCGTATTATATAAGTATTATTATTTCTTTAGTTTTCCTAAAGTGGAATAAATGATAATTATTTTTAAATGAATGTGGTTTAATTTAGGAAACAATCTCAAGTCTCTCGTCATTTAGAGATTATTGGTCACTTTCTTTCCTCTTGACATAATACATAAAGTTCAATAAAAAAACGTCAGAAAAATTCATTCTCCATTCATAAGTGAAAGAGAATTATTTGTTTATATATCCATTTCAAAAGGTCTGGAAGCTATCCGCCTTCGTTGGGTGAATGTGGTCTGTGCTCAATTGTACTCAGTCATGTAACTTAACGGAAAGTAATGCAAAATAACTGTCCAAGACGAATTGCCATCTCCTATGAATTTAAGTAATATCCGAATAAATGTCACAGAAGCCAATATTTGCTGTAAATATATCCAAGTCAAGAATACGAGAAGATAAAACAGGAGGTAAAATTCTATCGTCTCGCTCGATTGAGGAAAAACACATTAACGGTAGAAGAGCTAGTGAATTAATTTGTTGACCGATGGTTGCGAGAGATTTACAAAATTTGAAAGTTCTACCAACATATGGCCAGGTATACTTACCATTACCCTTATGTTCAATGGCGAAGTAGAAGAGATGGCTACGCGGCGTACGAACCGTGTATCAATATCTAGCAATAAATTAAAAAATAATATATTGTCAAGAAACCTTTTAGCAACTTTGTTTGTCCACGTGTAGGACAAAAATCGAAATATCTTTTAGTTCTTTGCAATTAACTACTAAGCACAGAGCGTAACCCTTCATCTTCTGTCGTATTTTCCATTTTCTTTTAGCAAAGATACATAATTTCGACTTTCTCTTATACGTAAACACAGTGGAATTTTTCTTAACCGGTCTGTTTGGAATCGAGACCCAGATAGGTTACTAGTTTGTCCAGTTATTACGAGGTTCCCGTGAAATATAGATTTTCATTCCAAAAGAGCGTACGTTTGCATCAGGTTAAGACGAATCAAGGAGCAAAGCAAACTTCATTGCAACTCATGTGATTGTATTGTATGTCTCTTATCTCAACTCATGTATACGTCAAGTAGAGTAGGATTGCGTCAACTTTTGTGATTGGCACTTATAGATTCCTGTGTTATGTAAATTCTTTTGTAAATGTCTATTGTAAATATATTTCCCATTTCCCATGATATTCTAAAATTAATTTTTTATCAATGCAAAACTAAGTTTAATATTACGGCAGCAGGCAAGAAAAATATCAATCTTTATATGTACAATGAACACGCAACCGAACAGTTCATTGAGAGTAAATACCAGGGCATGTAACGCACAGCCCACGGAATTAAACCGCTTGAGAAGGCAAAGGGGCTAAAGCCTCGCCACATATAAGTTAAAGTGTAAACATTCTAAATAAAATGCCCTATTTAATTGGAATTGAAAATTGTATTGTCTGTACGTACATTAACAAACACGAAAAAATTAAACATTATGATCTTATAT